>WEKW01003218.1:6669-17309 GCA_013389905.1 Sula dactylatra | reverse complement strand
ATAGTGATAGAACACATTCATTTGAATCCTTGCGTTTAAGTCAACCTTTAGTTTAGCTGCTGTTACCTGAGTAGAAGCAGGGAGGGAAGCTGAAGGGAAGAAGTTCAGTGAGGAGAATTAGAACAAGCATTCTATGAAGTAAGCGTCCATGGGTAACATTGAAGCATTTTACAGTGTAAGCAGATGTGTAGTTACTTGACTCTTGAAATTCTCAGACAGTTTTTTGATAGAGCGTATGTGCCACATGCAATCGGGGTAAACTACACGGTGTCTACAAGCTTTTAGCTTAATTTATACATTAAAAAGCTGAAAAAGCTAAAAAAAGAGAAAAAAAATCCATAAGGCTATTTCTGTACCAAGTGGTAGCCTTAAACAGCCAGAAGAATTTATCAAGTGACCACTTAGTAGGATTGGATCAGAGGTTAAATTAAAATGTGCATTTTCATTTAGCCTCTGCTAGAGGAATTAAAAATACAACTTTTTAACTAATAAAGCATTTGTTGAAAGTCCCTTGAATTTAATTATTAGGTGCAGTAGAGATATTTCTCTTATAAGCTGACATGCAGCACTACTTCAGTGATGGCACCTAGTAGCTTCTAGTAATGCCTACGGGCACTGACGTTTACTGCTCTACACAAGGCCTCAGCTTTCACCCTCCCAGGACTGTATGTCTAATTTCTGCTAGAAGTAATATATTAATATGTTCATTTTTTTCTAACTTGAGTTAACAAAGTTGCTTTTGTATTAACCTGGCAGACTATATGCCTGGAGGTTCTAAACTGGCCTCCAATTTGTCTCTGCCGTGTAAAATATTGTTGGATACAAATGTCTGCTTATTTAATGAGATGTAGGTCAGGCCTTCCTTGTGCATGTACCTAAAGAAATGACTGACATGAGTATGAAAAATATGGATATTAAACATAGAAAACCATAGGCATGTTTCTTTAAATTTATTTTGGGCTGCACAGCTGAAGAGCAAAATTTCAGAGCAAGCTCTGGATTTCAGTTCCCATGAAAATTTTCATGTTCTGGATGTTCTGGCTTTAAGAAAGAGCAGAGGATTTTGTTGCACTGAATCAGACCATGGATGTGTCTACGCTGTCATCTTCCTCTCGAGCATAAGTCATGGTGCTAATCAAGGTGAAAGACTCGGGTCTAATCGTACTGCATGATTCCATCCCTATAAGGAAGCCTTCCGCTGGAGGCTTAAAGCCTGATCTGTTTAGTTATTTGACACTGCATAGCAACAAATGTTATTTGCCTTCTAAAAGCATTGCAGATAATGTCATGTAACTAATCTGAGTTTGTGTTATGTTACAAAAAAAGGATATTTCCTTTTCTTTGCTTTCAGTTTATATTTCCATTGGCCGTCCTTTTCTGCTTGGACTGTATAGTAGATTTTATAGGCAAGTTCTGGCCAGCTACCCTGGGGCCTTAATACTGTTGACTGCTGCGTGACCACTGTTCATCAGCAGCACGTATAACAGTTGTATAAATACAGATAATTGAGACAATTTCATTAGTAAATATTAATGGGTACTGAAAAGAGAATTTTATGTAAAAGAAATTGGGGTAATCAGTTTGATTCTCATCAGTCATGTGCAATTTTCCATGTCTCTTAAAATTATTTTTTTTTATTCTTTCTCGGGGAAGCAAAATTCCAGCTTTTTATTTCTACGCCTGTCTCTATTTCTCAGTTATAATCAGTGCTTGATTCTTCTCTTAATCTCTTTGGCATATGATAATTGTTCATTAAAACACGCATTTATAATTTTGTAGATCATCCTAGGCATAACTCAAACAATACATTTTGTGGAAGAAATTATTGTTTTATTCTACAGTTTTAGTTGCTATGTTCTCTTAATCTGAATAACTTTCTTTTGATGAACTCTGACAAAAAGCATTTATCTTTTTAGTAATTGTTATAGTAACAATATGTAACAATGACAAATAAAGCAATTAAAATACCAGTAAGTTTTGAAGATATAACCAAACATACCTATAGAGTATTATGGGATTAATAAAAATGAAATCTTGCTTTGTAAGCAGTTTTAGTTATGAAAATAGTTATTAATAATATTTATATTTAGATTATGATACATATTTCTTCAGAATTTAAATTATTTTACTAGGCTGGAAGCATTTAGGAGAAATGTACTTGAACTTTTAATGCTACGGTAGGTAACACAATATTTGTCCGAATATTATAAATGGACTGCATGACTTAAGCACCAGAAATATTATATTACAAATTTCAAATTAGCATCCAGCTTTGAGAACTTTTGCACTGAATGGCCTTATTCTGACTAAATAATTGCCTATCATTTATAGATGTGGAATAAAAAAAACCCAATCTTCCCAAGCACAACAGAATGTCAGCTTTTCATTCACATCTTCTAATTAGAAATTGGATGGGAGTTTGAATTCCTAGCTTACCATGGGACAGCTGTAACATTCAGGAGCGGGAGGGTTTATTCAAATCATTTGCTTCCCAAAAGGTGAAGAACAGGTATCTGCATTATCCAAGTGTACAATCGGAAAATAACTGCATATGCTTTGAGGAAGATACTGTTTCAATACTCTTGAAAAGAATTTTTCAAGTTCTTGTGGCTCGTAGGTAATAGGACTGTCATAATGCACCAGTGGCTGAGGCTGATAGGTGGAGCACATCCCAGGTCTGGCCGCCTTGGGGACCCCTGTACCCAGCAGGAGCCCAAGGCAGGTGCTGCGGGGTAAGACTACCAGTATACCATATACTTTGGAAATATAATAACTAATTATATATAAGTGTGTGTGTGTGTGTGTATGCTGGTGAGGACAGGACCTTCAACCAGTAACTGAAGGATGAAGGATTCTAAACATGCATTTTCACGTGCATTGTGTGTTTTGCTTTTCAAATATGAAGTTCTGGAAATGTGAAATGGAAAGTTACAGTTCATTAGCCCATCTTCTGGCCTCCAGGTCTATATTCAGTCAAGTCTTTGGTAACTGTTCTTAATACACGTCCATTATTTTCATGTTAAAAATCTCTCTTGAGTTTTGATATGGCTTATCTACTGTACCAATTGCCTCTTCCTGACTCTTCATCCTGAAAATGCTTCAGGTTACACCCATATGCCTGAGTAAACAAGTAGAAGGATTGGTGGATTAGATCTTAAAACATTTGGGCTACCCAGAGTTCAAGCTTGTATTTCTGTATCAGGCAATTTTTCCATTAGTTTCACCTGTGCTTAAATAGGACTGTGACACAGCTGAATTTAAGAGCAAGCCTTTAAGAGCAACAAAGGGGTTTTGTATTCATTTAATAAACACTTTATACAGCTTTTGTAGTAATTGTGTCCTCTTAGCAAATTGACGTCAGAATGCTGTCTTTCATCAACTTCCAGGGAAAAAAGGAAATATATTTTTAGAAAGTCATAAGGGAAAAAGAAAACATTTTGGGGTAATTCCAGGGATATTAAGTTTGTGGACATATGCTTCAGCTAAACTCCTCCAGAGCTTTTTCTGTGGCACAGCTTGAACTCCATAAGAGTGAACTGTATTTGGTGATATATGCCTTAATGGATAATCCAGTGTTCAAATATACCCAAACATTTTTTTTTTCTTAACAGTTCAACCCATCTCTACTTTTAATTAGTTTTATGATGAAAAACAGAAACTAAAACTGTTGCTACAGCAGAAAATCCACTTTTATGCTTGAATGGCCAGTGATAATGATTATGCAAACTAAAATTACGTACACATCCTTTTTATTGCTCTAACTACAGCACATACACTACTTTGCAGCTACGTCAATTTCTTTCCTTTTCTATTTCTTTCTTCAAAGAAAGCACAGCATTTTTAGTTCTAGAAATTAGAGGTTTTTTCCCCATGCACTCTTCTGTTTGAAAACATTTTGACATCCTCAGTAAATTCTTGGAAATCTTTGTTTTTTTCCCTGACTTCACTTATTTTTATATCATCTCTACTGCAGTTATTGATTAGATAAATGGGGAAAATTGGGTTCCTAATTCTGAAAGCGCTATGACTTTTCTATGTTATTTTAAAAAAATCTTAGCTTTGTCATGACCTTTGGCCTTAGGTTGTTTACATGATACAGCCATATCTTAACTGCATGGGAGATAATAATTCTGCCTTCATTAGAGTCCAATGCATCATAAATATGCTAGTGAATTCATTCCTAGAAAATGCAAAGTCTGAAGTCCTTCCATATGAGAATCTTTTTATAGAAAAAAAAACCCCATTGTAAATGAAAAAGAGATTGAGAATGCACTGATGCGCTGAAAACCCTTAAAGTGAAAATAGTCACAAAATGAAGCTGAGCCTGAGGAGAAAAGCACTAGGATGTAGCCCAAATACGGATGAAAATTAACAAATTGGTTGGGAGTGGTGGTTGATCTCAGCTTCTGCCATTTACATTTCTGCTGGATGTTTGCAGTAAGCCAATAGGCAGAATTACTTGCTTCACAGATCACAGACAGTGTTCCAGCAAAATAGGTGTCTAGAAAAATAGCAGCTTTATTAGCATATTCAAAATATTTTGGTCTATATTTGAAATTAGAGCAAGCTTAGGATGCCAGTTACAGAACTAAACTGAACTGAGATGCAAAATAATGTGGATGGTTAATTTGGATTTCACTTTCAGAATCATCTTCATCACAGTGCAAATCTGAGAACAAAAAGTGCTTGACAAAGAAATAACAGGGGCAACAAGGAAAAAAAATGTACATTTTTTGTTAGCTGAGTTGGATCAAGCTATGAAGTGTTAACTTTGCAATGTTGTAGTCAGTGTCCACCATCAAATGTGAATGGACCCTGTTTCTAAGCCTTCTTCAAAGATGATAACTCATTATAGACAGGTTGACAGTGTTAATGCCTCCCTTGTTTTCTGCCAGAACTGGATGTACAGTGTGCAACAAAATCAAAAGACACAAGACTCAAATTGCTCTGAGAAGAAGTTTCAAAATAAATCCATTTCAGATCTAGTGTTGTGTGTGAGGATTTGGGTATTATTTGCAGGAACTGTTTTTCCTGTGTTCAGTATAATTTGTTCCATAAGTCACAACCTGAATATAGTAAGTAAATTCTTCATCATTGTAGTGTTTTCTTTTTAGAAAGAGGAAGTTATTTTGAATGAAATAAGCCCCTATGAGAATTTGGCTCTAATGATGTTGACTGAACACTTGTACCCTCTTGAAATATCATTGTACCCTGTACTGGATGCTAGATTTTAGTTTTTCCATAGAAGTTTGAAACTTCTGGAGGATCATCACTTAATCCATGTTATTTTAATTTTCTTTTAAGATTAGAAGATGTGCTCACACATCCTCAAAATGTTGACCTCTTCTCAGAGTCCACTGTCCAGCAATTTCCAGTTTACCTTAAAATGTGGTCTTTGTGATGGGACACTTGGTCAGCATTTAAAAAAAAAATAAATCTGAAATTGAATCTGAGACAAACATCCCAGATTTTAAAACATGTGCTTTCTACCAGTCCATAAAAATTGATATGAAATTGTAATGGGAAAATAAAGTCCTCTACTTTCAAAAGAACTCTAGGCAATTGCTAAGGAATTGATGATCCTAATTCAGGGAATAAGGGCACAGATATTATCGTTGTATGTCTCAAATGGTCTGTCACAAAGATAATACAGCAGCTACTTTTATGACAAATGTTTTTTACTTCTTAAGTTATAGTTCTATTAAACTGATAAATAAAAGCACTTGAATTAGATTTTTCTGTCTCTCCTCCCCCCAGAGCATTAAATCTTCACTTTTTAGCCAAAGTATGGGTAGTCTGTTAACGTGCATCAATCATTGTTAACCTTGTATTGTGAGTATTTAATTGTTTGGGAGTTGTTCTTTTCTTTTAAGCCAACAGAGACCAAACAAAGGAGATAGAGGGACTTCCTGACCCTGTAATTGGTGGTTGTGAGTCTGTCTACTCTGTATTTTCAAGGGTATTTTTAATGTATTTTTGCAGTGTAGGATTTGTCAGTCACTATGCAGTTCCCTGCCAGTGGTGAAAGCTTTTCAGACTATTTCCAAGATTCTTAAATCGATTACTCAAGCAAAAGCTTCCACCAGAATTTATGCTCTTGATTTTAAAAAAATGGGGTATCTGTTTAGAGCTGTTTGAATAGCTATACTCAAAAATTTTTGCAAGCAGAGACAAATCCTTAAGCACTAGTCATCTTAAGATTTCTTGGTGTTCTGATACTTCCTAACAGCACTACATAAATGGCAGAAACTCATGGGGAAATCGTCCTGTTTAGGAACTTCCTACCTATCTCTATCACATTTTAAAGGAAGATAAAATTTATCTTACCACACATCCAAAATATCACATAACCCAAATGTCATTAAAGGCAGAGAGGTGCATTGGCCGTTCTATAGGTAAGGGCCTCTGCCCCGCTATTTTTTTTGTTAGAATTTCCTGTTCTAACCAAATCCAAATGATAGCATTTGTGAAAGTAGAAATGCCAATGATACACCATATATTAGTACTCTTATCTTTTTCCTATGGCTCTCACCACACCAGCCGTTTAGGGACAATTCCTTTCAAATTTCCTTTATTCCCAAAAAGAATATATATACAACACAGTTATGTGCACATTGTGTATATATATATAAGGCCTCTTTTCTTTTTACTCTTGCTCCATCCCATCAAAAGATGATGCAACACATTGGAGCTGTATTACCTACACAGCTTGTAATGATAAACACCAGAACTGTTGAACTCCTTCCTTACTTTGATGTACGTGACCTGAGTTTGGCAGTGTAAACTGTTGTCCCTATCCAGTATAACTCAGATGGTTCTCACCGTTCTCTTCAACTGAACTCTTTGAAGGCTCAAACTGTGCATAAATATGATCGCTTAATTATTTACTTATTTGCCTGACTAGAAAATAGCAGTGCCATATAATGAAAACTCTGAGTCTTTTTCAAGTGCAAACTCTGAATCTTTAGTTTGCAGATGAGCAGACATTTAATAGAGAAATGGAATTCAGGTTAAATGATAACACAGAGCTGAAAGGATCTGATTCAAACTGAAATTCTCTGTGATTGGTACAGATATTCCCATTATATCTGATTGCCAAATAATAGAGTGCCTTTCAAAACCGGGTAACTTAAATCCTAGACTTCATAAAATTTGACATCTTTGTATTGATGCATTGCAGGTTAACCAAAGATCTGATCTGAGGTCCTTTGAAGTCAATAGAAGCCTTAGCACTGACTCTAGTAAGCTACTTACTTGACTCCAAAAACTCGCAGTCTTTGGAGAGTATATTTCTCTGGATAAACCTAGAGAGCAGAGAGTTAAAGACAGGGAACAGTCAATTTCCTTGACATTAGATTGTCAATAACGTGATAAGATTTAGCCTTCCGCAAAGGACACAGCTGAGCTGGAGACAGAATCATAGAATCATTTAGGTTGGAAAAGTCCTTTAAGATCATCGAGTCCAACTGTAAACCTAACACTGCCAAGCCCACCACTAAACCATGTTCCTAAGCACCACATCTACCCATCTTTTAAATACCTCCAGGGATGGTGACTCCACCACTTCCCTGGGCAGCCTGTTCTAATGCTTGACAACCCTTTTGGTGAAGAATCTTTTCCTAATATCCAATCTAAACCTCCCCTGGCATAACCTGAGGCCATTTCCTCTCATTCTATTGCTAGTTACTTGGGAGAAGAGACTGATGTAGATCTTGCTGCAGCCTCCTTTCAGGTAGTTGCAGAGAGCGATAAGGTCTCCCCTCAGCCTCCTCTTCTCCAGACTAAACAGCCCCAGCTCCCTCAGCCGCTCCCCATCACACTTGTTCTCCAGACCCTTCCCCAGCGCCGTTGCCCTTCTCTGGACACGCTCCAGCACCTCAATGTCATTGTCCTGGGGGGGGCCCAAAACTGAACACAGCATTTGAGGTGCGGCCTCCCCAGTGCCGAGCACAGGGGCACCATCCCTGCCCTGCTCCTGCTGCCCAAACTATTGCTGATACAAGCCAGGATGCTGTTGGCCTTCTTGGCCACCTGGGCACACGCTGGCTCGTGTTCAGCCGGCTGTCAGCCAGCACCTGCAGGTCCTTCTCTGCTGGGCAGCTTTCCAGCCACTCTGCCCTCAGCCAGCAGTGTTGTATGGGGTTGTTGTGACCTGGCACTTGGCCTTGTTGAACCTCATACAGCTGGCCTCAGCCCATTGATCCAGCCTGTCCAGATTCCTCTGCAGAGCCTTCCTACCCTCGAGCAGATTGACACTCCCACCCAACTTGTCATCTGCAAACTTACTGAGGGTGCACTCGATCTCCTTGTCCAGATCATTGATAAAGACATTAAACAGAACCGGCCCCAACACTGCGCCCTGGGGAACATCACTTGTGACCAGCCAACAACTGGATATAGCTCCATTCAGCACAACTCTCCGGGCTCGGCCATCCAGCCAGTTTTTTACCCAGTGAAGAGTACACCCATCCAAGCTATGAGCAGCCAGTTTCTCCAGGAGAATGCTGTGGGAAACGGTGTCAAAGGCTTTACTAAAGTCCAGGTAGACAACATCCATAGCCTTTCCCTCATCCACTAAGTGGGTCACCTTGTCATAGAACTTACTGTCTTCAAAGAGCTGCTGTATTAAGAAAGAAGCAGTGTGATGATTCTGAATTTTGGTGCATTACTGCAGTGCTGTATTACTTGTGAAGACATTTGTGTGCCTATTGGAACTTATTTATGTTTGTGCTAACTCTCTCTTCTAAATACTGTCTTAATGGTGTTCATATTAACAACACTGGGCAGACGAGGCAGTCTAAATTTTCAGTCTAAATTTCTTCCTGAAAGGATAACTGTGTTGCCTGTGGCAAAGGCACAGTGATTTCTAGGCAGTCTGAACTGGTGCAATTCAGTCAACCTAAAATAACAGTATGGCTTCATTGAGCTGGGCATAAGGAAACTTAAACAGCTTTTTCAGCTTTGGAGTTTGCATTAGGTCTGGAGAGCCATCACGTATTGTCATATTCCTGCTTGTACTAGATGAGAGGCATACTTCCTTAGCTCTCTTTTCTCTCTCTCTCTTTTTTCTCTTCCTCCCTCGCCACGCCCCTGTCTTCTCCTCTTCTTGCTCTCTTGCCTCTCTTCTTTTTTCAGGAAAATAGCTGGATTTGTAATATTGCTGAACCAAGGTAGGTTCCTGCTCTGTTCCGTTGTGGAGGCATCAGCTATGCATTCTGGCTTTGCATGGAAAGAGCAACAAATAAAAGATAGTTGGCTGGATAATGATGCTCAGTTAGATTTGATGTAAACTAACATAGTTCTTAACTTATACCAAGATAACCAAGTTGAAGAACTGACCTACTCTTTGTTGATACTAAAATACGCTCTTAAAGCCTTTATCTCTATTGTCTGTTAAACAAATCAAGAACTTTTTCACTTTAGATTTAGGGTGGGAAGGAAGTAATTTTAGAGTAGAAACTGGATTTCATTAGCATTGGTAAAGTCTCTAAGATACCACAGCAAAAGGTGCAAACCATCCTTTATTAAGAGCTTAGTGGCAGTTATCTATCTCAAGATAAATTATGCTTGCTTAACTTCCAGGTTGATCTCTATAACACCTCCTGATAAACAATTTTTTGAGATTTATTACTTCACATATGTTCAGTAGCCCAAGCAAATATGGGCTGCAAAGAAATATGAGGGTACCAGAGTTCATTCCATTTGTACGTTTATAGCTGTCATTGCCTTTGATCAATTAATCAGAGTAATAAGAATATGACATGGTAGTTTATTGAATAGGGTTGAGCTGAAAAGTAAGGAAAGTTGCAAGTCCACCGAAACTTGTTTGATAAAATCAATCCATTTGGAGAGCATTGGTTTGGAATTATATAACTCCTATAGCACAGTGAAGTTAAAAATCTTTACCAAAAATTGGGATCATTCATGCTTTGATTGAGACTTGAAGATGATGTACAGCAGTTGACAAGACTCAACTACAAGCAATGATGAAGTTGGGTGAAATCTGAGTTGTAAAAGGTGTAGCAGAACAAGGGAAGGAACACTTGTGTGCGGCTAAGAAGTGGTGAACAGCTTTCCAGTAATGACCCTGGCAGTGACGAATTCTCATCTTGTTTCAGGATCTCATATAAAAAAAGTCTTGTTCGTTACTTCAGAATTCTTTGAGGTTGCTTTGAGTGCCATGGTTTATTTTTTCAAGCTGATTTGTGCTTGGTACAAAAAATTTAATTTATAGACAAACTTGTATCTGGTAGAAACAAGGAGCCAAACTTCTGAATTCACTTAAAACTGTTGATGATTGACATTAATGGATGATAGTTGGTATATGTATTGATGTTTATTCCAGTGAAACTGCTTGGATGAAAATTAATTGTGCTGGCTGAGGGGGCCTTTCAGGATTCTGGTCCAGAAATATAATCTTATTTCTTTTAGGAAGAACTGTACTGCCCAATCTGTCAAAACCCTTACAGAAATTCCCAACCAGTTAGCCAGAAATTGCTCTCTTGAGCATCTTCGGCCCACCTGTAAAATAATGGTCTGGGAACAAAGGGATATGGGTACCCAGCCACACCGTACCACACTAGATTTTGAGTGAAACTGGTTGTTAAATGTATGTCATTTCATCAAGTAATCCAACATAA
>WEKW01003216.1:29019-62660 GCA_013389905.1 Sula dactylatra | reverse complement strand
GAAATATAGTGAAGTCCTGCTTCTTTTAATGGGAGGTTTCCATTGACACCAGTGAGCTCTGGGTCAGGTTCGTTATACAGAAGTCTGTTATACAGTCATTGAAAGAAGCATTGAAGCAGTAAATTAAGGAAACTGAGATATGTCTTCTCTGAAATCTTATTAAAAAATAGCTTTAATAGTAGTGTTTCCTCAGCCACACTTCTGTACACTTTTTGGTTATTACAATTCATGAGTTGTCATCCCATGACTCATTTTAAATTAACAAATCCAGGCCCAGCTGGTTACAGATCCATTTATAACGGTTCTAATCTTAACAAATCAAACACAGGACAGCACCACACTCCTGCAAAAAGCGATCTCCTTGTCCTTTTCCTGCAATATTGTCTCCTTCTCAGCTTGTCTCATTTCCCTTTCCACTCAAGAAAGGATGGGCGTTGGACAATTTAGGATGGCTCATAGTTGTACACTCTGGTGACTCTGTCATGAGGAAGTTCTAGAGCTCCAATGTATATTTGTTACTTCCTGGACTGGTTTACTGGAACCCCGATGTATTTTTTGTCACAGCTGGATAAAGATTCTGGTATCTCATCATTATGGATTTTGGAAGTTAGTAGACAGTATGGCGGCCATCTGCAGATGCATCTTTACACATTAGTTATCCAACAACTTGACCTTATGAGAAGGTTTATCAAAACCTCTTTGTCAGTACTACTTCATCAGTAGGTCCTGTTCTTTTCAGTTTCAGCAATTCCAATACAGATGCACCATCCCTTTACTTCATTATTTGCATCAGGGCTAAGAATGTAAAAATAGTTACTCTTATAATGGTGCAGCAGTTTTCAGAAATACAGATAACGCCAGGTTGCAGCCAGCAGGAAATTGAATATGATGTACTTGATGCGCTTACTGCCATACCTGGATTTAATGATATTTCAGGGTTCAGTAAGCTGTGGCATGAATGTCAAAGATATGTTGTGAGCAGATTTCAAATGGCATGCAGCAGGGTCAGTAGCTGGGAGTCATGGTACTCTGAGAAAAGCCTCAGTGGAACGCAGGTGATATTAGGCTGTGAGTTATCTTGTTACCTTGCTCTCTTGTGGATGAAAAAATGCAGGACAAGGGAACTGGTAGCCACTCTCCTGTTGAAAGGCAGAATCTCCCGGTGCATTTCTTTTGGCAGGAACATCTTCAAGTTTGGGGAAAAAAAAATCTAGTCAAGGACATGACCTCTGCAAGGCTCTCAGACTGCTAGATACAACATATTTTTCTAGACACTGTACTTTTCAACCCAAGCCCATATTTGTGTGAAATGTCTAACAATGTTTGGCCAGACAAGAGAACTAAATCATGATTCTGAAGTTACAGCTATCATTACCCATAACCAGAGACAAATAGACAGTGTGTTATTCCTAGAGAAAGCAGAGGAAAAAATATTTCCTTTCTTCTCTTCCTTTCTTTTTTGACTTCTGAAGACATCAGTAAGTTGTGAATTAAAAAGCAAGGGGAGGTGGCTTTGAGCAGGATTCACATAAAGCTGTTGTGGGGAGCATGTGGCGCTATTTAAGTTCCTTCTGAACTCTGCCTGCCTGCCTCTGTCCTGTAGTCTTTTTGAGGCCGCTTTTGTTAAAGGCGAGTCATGCCAATCAATACTAGCAGGTGGTCTTTTTAGTTCCAGGTGTTGACAACAGGTATTGACTTTGGTCTCCTATATCCTGTATCACAAAGGGAGATGGTGAATTCAGCATTCACTGGCAGAAAGATGTTAGATGACATTTGCTGGCTCAACATTCTTCATGAGACCATCTCCAATACTTGTTATGCCAGTTCATGTGCCTCTCGGTAAGGAGTAACTGCAGATTAGGGACTGGAAAATCCACTGTCCTATGCAGAGTGGTCTCTCCACCAACATGCATACTTCAAAGAAACACCATGCTCACTGGTTCTTTGTATTTTGTTATAAGGGAGCATTTGAGTTTTAATTTGTCCCTGAGTTTTAATGAGTTGCACTCTATTTTAATCTTAGTCATTTTTACAGAAATCTGATGGTGAATTAGAAACAGATGCATCCCTTGCAGACATTTCCTAAAAACTACAAGATGCTTAGAAAGAATCTGCTTGCTAGTGTCTAGGAAAGAGCTTTTGGGGATTGATATATATTTGTGTACCTTTATTAAATTAAATTAATTATCTGAGAGCATGAAATTACCTCAGTGCCTGATCTTTTTATTTTTCTGTTTGCCATTTGTATGCCACGTCACATATGCCACATGTTTCTAGCCAAACCTCTGAATTAAGATTTTAGCAATCAGAACAATGCTTAGAACAAACCTGTTCCAATAGCTGCTGGTTTGGAGATAAATTGCATTTATTTAGCTTATATTTATTTATTTATTAATGTATTGTGGGTTTTTGTTGGTTTTAGTGGTTTTTTGCTGTTGGGGAAGCACCATCAGGTAACATGAGCAATGTGAACACAGTCCTCTGCCTCATACATTCCAAAGCAGCTTTATTAAATATCTGCTATGGACAACTTGGCAACCCCCAAAAGTAAACCCAAAATCCCCTCAGAACTTGACTATTCACATCCTGTTTTTTGGAAGAAGCCTTCCCAAGGGAAAAGGGCAAGAGAGAAAGAAAAATGCTGCTAGGTGGTGACACTAGGGAATTAGAGGAAAATTAATAAATGAGAGGACTGCTTTCAGTGATCCCGTGCAAACAGGACCTATAATAAAAAGAAGAAAGGAAATATTAGAATAATCCTCTGGACTCTGAAGTTCTTTTCTATAGTCAACCTCATGATTGGCAATACTGACCTTTGTTCACCGGAAGGAACAAAATATTTCTTCATTCTTGCCTGGATGATGGGACAACATGTAATTGCAGTTTCCTGGTAATGCCCAGAGCAAGCATTGTGACTCCAAGAACTACATCTCTAGACTCTGCTCAAGAGCAGGTGTAGGCAGGTGATCCACATCTGTATGAGTAACCAGCTGCTCCCCATGAGTCACAGGTAATTCGCTGCCTCAAACAGAAGGTAACACCCAAGCTGGCTGTTGGGTAGGGTGGCTGGAGTAGACCATCACACCATGATTGGGAGCTGTTGTGTCAGTTCTAACTGGCCAGTGCTAAAACTGTGCTAGAGCCCATATTACAGTTTTCACAAAATACATGCCAGTACTTGACTCTGTGCCTTAAACTTGTTTATTTTATTAATATAGATGTAGCCAAAGCCTCTGTGTTGGCTTACAAAACTCTCAGTATGGGTGCTGGAGGACAGAGCTACAGGGTGTTTCCTCCTCCTCTTCCCCTCCTTGATGTTATTGTACTAGAACTGAATAGCATAGAATAGGACAGGATAGGATAGGATAGGATAGGATAGGACAGAACAGAACAGAACAGACTAGACTAGACTAGACTAGTTCAGTTGGAAGGGACCTACAATGATCATCTAATCCAACTAGATGCAATGATGTGGCATGGTGTGCCAACTGCTTGAATGTGCCCATGGCCTTTCCTAAGGGACCAGGCTGTTCTACAGCTCAGGCTGTGTCTGTGCTTGGCGCCTGTTCTCTTGTTAATGCAGAGCTTGGAGTTGAGCTGAGCTTCAAAACAGGCTTGAACCTGACAAGGTAGACATGGATAAGTTCCCCTCATAGTTCCATTAGCAAAATGACCTGTTCATGCCCTTTCTCCTGCTGGTTGCATTACACTCTGCATCAGCTCAGCCTCACTAATCTATGAACTTGGGAGAAAAAATTGCAAGCCAGGTTTACATCCTCCCACACTCACCATGTTCAGCCAGCATGGCTGTCTTCACCTTTATGTCTTGCTTTTGGTTTCTACCTCTCCAAGTATCTCTATGTCATTGCCTCACAGACGTTATCTTAGTGTCTTTTAGCCTAACTTTATCAAGAATTTTGCAGTCTTTACACATTAGCCAAAATAACACACTGTTTTGGTTTTTATCTTTTTTTAATATGGTTAGTGTTCCTATATTGACTATTTAGAGAGGGGAAGAACTCATTGAAATGGTGGCAAACACACTGAAAATCATCCTCTAAAATGGAAAACTGTTCTGACTTTTTGCATTTTATTCTCAAAGAGAGGTCTTTTATCGACGCCAGCTCAGCACCTTGGAGAGAAAAGTGATATCTTGAAAAAGGCTTTTAAACCCTGAGGTTGGCTGTGTTTTTTTTTTTCTTTTCCCTAGACTTTGTAAACACTTTTCTCTGTGAAAGTAATGCACATAATTGTGGGATCTTCCATCTTTTTATAAGCAATATGCTCTAAGTATTACAAATCTCAAAAAAAGATTTCTTTTCTTTTTTCTTTTTTCCCCATTTTTGGGTGGAAGTTACCCAGTTAGGGAATAAATGCAGGACACAAAGATGTCATTTTCTTAAACCAGGTCAGTATCCTGACAATAAGGGCACTTTAAAAGCTTTTTATTGTGCATGTGTTCATGGGGGAGAAGGAGCTGATCAATGTCCTTTCAGGTTTTCAGATTTCTTTTTAGGACTTTTCCTTGGGTTCTTTTTTTTTTTTCTTTCCCCTGGTTAAAAGTGAACTAAATATTTTATTTTGTAAGGAGGAAATAAAACATCAGTTACATTGCCATATTTTAGCAAGGAAAATCAATCTGGTCCAGGTCTGAGTTCAGTTTTTATTTTTTTGATTGTAATAGCTAAGAAACATCTCAGCAATATTATAAGAAATAAATATCTGGCTACTTGCTTTGCAGGCACAGACTGGCTCCCAGTCCTGTAAACTATGAGACAGGACTGCAGTTTTATTAAAGTACTGCTTAGAGAAACCATATCATGAGCACCTAGAGTCAGTTGCTGGTTTTAAACTTCTCTCGGTAGACAAGCAAAAAAAAGATAGTCCTGGTTTTGCCAACGGTGGCCTCACAAGATGAAATTAATCTCTCCTACCTTGGTCTCTAGTGTGGATGCTTTTGTGTTAGTCAGCCATCCTCAAATCCTATAGGAGTCAATAAAAAGAAATTATTCCAATTTCAGATTTTATTCCCTACTTTTTCTGCCTCACCTTTAGTCACGACCACATAGTGCTTTCTATTTGTGCTATACCATTAGTATCTGCTTATTACAGCAGGAGTGAGTACAAATTGCCAGACTGATAGACAGTTATTTCTATATCACAGTATTTACCTTGCCTAAGAAGTATTTAACGGTACTGATTGCATAAATACTGACTATTCTTTCAAGGACCACCTTTGCTTAGGAGTATGTACATTGCAAATGTCATGGTGAACTGATTGAAAAGGTAAAGCTTGAGAAAATAATATGACCATAGCACAGAGAATAATAATGCTGCAGATGTTAGCGTGATTTACCTTTCCTTAGAAAAGTTAAGCTTCTTGCATTGTTAAGATATATGGAACTGTGAAATACTTTATGTGAATAAGTGTGAAATTTTTAGAAGTGCAACAGACACTTAGAAGAAAAAAAAGTCAGTTGTTTCTAAATGAATTTTTGCTCTTAATTCTGCTTGAAAATACCCTAGTCCAGCAAAGCAACAATGGCAAGGTGTCTCTATCGGGTTTGGGTCGTATTCAGCAAAACATCTATACTCATGCCCAGGTCTAAACCAGCTCACTAAAGTGCTAAGGGCAGGCTGAAGTCTGCTGTGGAGCTGGGTGGAACTGCTTACGTGCTTAAAGTGAAGTATGTTCCTCAGAGCTTTGCTGAATCAATGTCAAAATCAGTTTAAAAAAGCTTAAGACAACTTAGCCCTGCCGACCTGCAGACTGATACAGGTGTAATGCATGATCCCAGTGCAGTTGCACATGGGCAGTTCAAGGATGGGGCTGTACTTTTCCTGCTCCCATCTCTTTAAGGTAGATATAACATTACTTTAACATAATTTCGATGCTGATTTCATTACAGTGTTTAAAGAAAGATCAATGTAAATGTATGATATCAGCTACCTCATATAAAAGTCTTTTGTATAAGCAGGTGGTTTTGGACCTTGCCTCCAGCTATACCTTTTGATCATTTAGAAGGCTACTGATGTACCCCAGGCAACTTACGTAAAACAGTTATTTGTACTCATTTAATGCTATACCTTTAAACACCCCTTTAATCTACTTGCGGCTCTAAAAGGCTCACAGTATGGAAATGTTTTAAAGGAGTAGGTTTAACCTCCATAATTAAGCTGGATGCTTTTCTGGATAGAAAAGCTCTACCTTTTTCTTCAACTTGTACGATCATGTACACATCCAAACACACATGCTCCTCTGTCATTCTAAGAAAATCTCTAAGCAGAAACTCCTCTATCCAAGGTGGGTATTGCTGGATGGCAAGTGGCTGGGTAAGGGCTGTGGGAATTTGTATATCTATTCCAGTAGGTGCTTTTCAGTGCTTCAGACAATTCAGGAAACCTGTTAATCTTCACTAAAATGAGATGTGTTTGTATTTATCATTAAAAAAATGTCAATTTGTGCTTATTTCTTGTGACTTTGGATAAGCTCCATCTGCCAAACAATGTAAAAAAGTTAACAGCGTGGTTAAAGACAAAAGCATAGACCCCAGATTCCGCACTGTGACTGGCCTTACTAAACTTATGTATGTGTAAGTTTGGCTCAAGGTCTGGAAACCATTTAAAGAAGAGTCTGGTGATTTCATTCTGTATTAATTTATGTGATTGAACCATTTTTTCCCATTTTCTCCCTGCTTTTGTCTCCCAGGTCAAAACAGCAAAGAGTGAAGTCCAGGTAAAATGTACTTCATGCAGCTTAATTTTCATGTATGCTGTGTGCTCATGCGCTCTGTGCTATGATCAAAATAAATGTGCACAGCAAATCCATTTTATTAATACCTTTAATTGCTTCCAGAAGGTTCTGGTGTTTTATTCTGTCAAACCAGCCATAGAAAGACAATTAGATATCAGTTAACACATTTACTGTTCTTATTGTTTTTTGATAGCAACAATCATAAAACAATAAAAACATTCCTTCTCCATAATGATATTCTGGGGAGCCAGGTGTTCTGCATGTTAGAACAAAATTACTACCTTTTATAAATAAAAGCTTTGTGTAACACAGCAGTAGCAGAAGGTGGAAGGGATATAACAAAGTAGTTACATACTCGTATATACCTTTCCCCCTTGGACTCCTTTGCGGAAGTTACACACATATCTATCTATGTACACAGATATGTTTATGTGTCAACACGTGCACTCACATGTGCACGCACTTTCTTTTTAAACTGCAAAATGGTGGCAGCTATCTTGTAATGCATAAGCAGACCCATTTCTCTAGTTTACGACGTAGTATCTTTGGACACTAAACCCAAACACAGATGCCTATGTCTAAGCTAGTTGTAGCTTCCTAAATAGTCAATATATTCTAAAATCAGATATCTAAGAGAGAGTTGACATCAGACCCCAAACTGGCCATTTGTCTCCCCGTTGACTGTGAAGGAAGCCTGGTATGGTTTTATCTGCAGATGTTTATTCTGCAGAGATTTAACATGATGCAAGATGAATCTAATTACTTCTGCCCCTTTTTGCAAAATTCAGGAAAGAAAAGTCTTTCTGAACTACTGCTTTTTTATTCCTGTAAACACTGATATTAGAAAATAATTTTTATAACCACAGTGCACTCCATCTTGAGAGCTGAGAGTAATTTCTGCTCCCAATTCCCCTATTTGAAGGCTATTCTTCACTGTTTTGATGACTAAAAACCTTTTATTTTTCTCAGTTTCTAATGGAGTCTTTCTACCCTCTGAACCTTCTTTGCCTGGAAAAGCAGTTAGATCACAGAACAGAATCATTAAGGTTAGAAAAGACCTCTAGGATCACCAAGTCCAACCGTCAACCCAACACTACCATGCTTCCTAAACCATGCCCTGAAGTGCAATGTCTACACATTTTTTGAACACTCTACATGTTTTTTGAACATTTAGATCTTACGGTTCATGGCCTATTTCATTTATCTCCCCCCTATTCCCGAGTATTTATCAGAATCAGAGACAAGATCAGAAATATAGATTGATTTAAAAGGTGTTGAGCAATGTAAAAGGATGCCTAGTAGAAAATAAAACCAGAACTGCAAAAATCAAACCAAGTAAGAACTAGAAAAGAAATTAAAGGAATGTGAAATGATTCATATGAAGTAAGGAAAAAAGTGGAGTAAGTTGTGAAGGTGGGATGAACACAAAGGTAAAAAGGTGAACAGATTGTTTACCTCAACCACCAACCAGGTTCAATGAGTCCTCTACATATCCTTCCTAATGGATCTGCTTTCTATAGCACCCTCATTATTTAGCAAAACCTAATACAAACCTGATCTGCCACATGTTTTCTCACTGAATTTGTCAGAGAAACATACCAACTCTAAAAGGAGTAACTGAATCTTATTGGTAATTTTTTCTCCATTCTTCAACTTTCATCTGGGAGCTAGAACATCATAATGATTTAGTACATAATAACATTTTAATCTTGGAAATGTACAGATTGTATAATTTATAACCATACTGCAATGTAAAATACATACGTTTATGTCTGTAAGTATATGCACATGTATGTTTATATAAAATACTACGTGCATGAAATCATGACAAAAATCTCTCTCTGTATTCGCATAGCTCCTCTTGACAATATATAAGGGACTTCAGGGATTACTGCACTGATAACTCTTTCATCTTTCTTCCCCTGCGTGATTTTGACCCAGACACTTTCCCTTTCACCCAAGATATTCCTTCTTGTTTCTTTACTGTTGCATTAAATAAATCAGTATCCCATCACCATTTACTATATTCTTTTTGATTTTGAACATCTCACTCCTGTCAGTTCCCATCTTCCACTCTTGACTGCTGTTTCACCATGTTGCTGTCACCTTGCAATACTCACATTCACAGCCTGTACCAGTAATTCAGGCTTCTTCCTTGGAGATGAAGGCTGGTCTTTTGGCTTACCCATGAAACTCTTTGTCCAGCTTTCTACGCATTTTCTAAATGATTTTTCATGGCTCAAGCTCTCCACTGGTGGGATTAAGGAGAAACAGGAGTGTCTATGTGTCATCTATTACTATTTCCAGCTGTCCAGAGTACAGCTTGTCCTCTTATATTGTGCAAGCAGATCTTGCCTGTGGTCTATTAAAACTATAACAAACATTCTCCATCCGGGAAAGGACCATCCAACAGCAAACAGCCCCTGATGACTGAGGCCAGAAAGTTCCGAGAATCCTGACAACTAGCAATCGACATGAGACAGCTCCTCCAAAATGTGGGTCTTTGAAATGTAGGTCTTGTCAGCCTCTGCACTATCAAGCCAACAGGCTGCACTGAGGGCTCTCCTCACACCTCTGCCCAGCTTTTTCTGATAAAGAAAGACAACAATTTATATTTTTGCTCTCACAAAAACCACATCTCTGATATTATGCTAATCATGTATGAGAACTATCTTTTACTCAGTACAAAGGGTATTGAACCAGACAACTTTAGGGCTAAAAATATGACCTGTTTGGTGAAAAAGGTCCAAACATTTACAAGTTGACAGAAACAATTCATCCCCGCTGGGGACATAGAACGCTTACTCATCTTCCTCACAATGAATTGAATCCCAGACACTTATTGCTCACCAAGGTCTGAATACCATACAAACTTATGTCAGACACTTGAGGAAGTGACCCAGAGGAGTCTACAAATTGCATGATTTTATAAAATAGGCTACCTGGTTCATCAGGTCTTGTAGCTGAATGACCATGAGTGCAAGCAAGGAAATCTAAGTATTCCATGGTTGGTCAAAACATTCCTGTCTGTCTCTGGAGGAGACCTTTGGATCTCTTTTGCCTTCATTTTTCAGTCTGGAGAATGGGAATAATAATGTCAAGCTCCTGGACTGTGTTGCTGAACCTATCAATAAATGCACAGATCCTTAAAACAGAGCAGTTGAATACAAGGTTAAATATTACAATCATAAATAGAACTGGTTAACAATCATATACATAAATATATGTGTTTGACTGAAGAATGTAGACAGCTGGGTATTTTTTTGTTTGTGTTCATGTTGATAGATACGTAAAGAAAAGAAATCACTAAAGTTGGCCGATGCAGTGAAGATAGAAGACATGCAAATTTACAAGTTAGTAATCAGATGCCACCTTCTGGTTCACGGAGAGAAGGAGAAAATCAATAGCCCTATCCATCAGTCAGACTCTATAATACCTGTCTGCATTATCCATACATGCAGAGTGTGGTATGGACTTTGTTATTTTCTGTTTATGATCACTTAGTCACAGAAACCCACCATAGTGGCAACTGGAAAAGAAAGTCTCTAAATGTAAAAAGAAGAGGGAATGAAGAAAGAGAGAAAGAAAGAAGAAGGAACAGTGGAGAAGTGATGGCTTCGTTCTGGAAAGGGAACCCAAAACGGATCCCACAGAGCATCAGCTCTCGCCTGAGTCCCAGGAGCCACTGAAGCGAGGCTCAGAGTTTCTCCAGACCATTCCTTGCTCCCACCCCTGGCTGGGACTCTGGTCCGGCATCAGAACAGAAGATATGCACTAGAACACTATAGCCTCTCAAAATCAAGTGCAGTCCTAGAAGCAGCTGAACAACACCAACAACAAAGAACAAAACAAACCCCAAAAGCAGTTTTTCTAATGCCTCCACTAAAGCATCCCATTCTATGAAAGAAATTAGAAACACGTTGAATAAACATTTGTTTGTGTTGTGGTATTTTAAAAATTTTAAAAATGGGAATGATAATTTCACTTTAAACAAACTATTTATAAAAACTGATTTAACTCCTGTTTAAGGTTATACTGGGATTAAGAAAAAATATTTGAGGACCCATTTGTCATTATGTAATAGTATAATTTCAATAAATTAAAAAATAATATGTAGAATCAAATGAATTCTCTCAAAATTGGAGATAACAAGTCAGTCTTCTTACACAATCAGGAGCAGAATGAGGAATTGTTAAAACACTTTTAAAGTAAAATTTTTTAA
Source organism: Sula dactylatra (assembly GCA_013389905.1). Lineage (NCBI taxonomy): Eukaryota > Metazoa > Chordata > Aves > Suliformes > Sulidae > Sula > Sula dactylatra. Next base: position 51,684 of record WEKW01003216.1, on the reverse strand, counting down.
ATTACACATTATAAACTATAGCTCAATAACTAATCTAACGTATTCACATTACTAGTGACTCTGACAGAGAAAATAAGAACAAACACCATTGTCTTTACTATCAAAATTAACTAAAGCTGAACAAGAACATAACTATTTGTCTGTCCAAGGTTTAAATAAATTTCAGACTTTTAAATGACATATGTAAAATTACTTATTAATTTGTCAAAGGTAAATATTCTTCCTTTCTGTGGTTTGGAAAGCTTTTTGCTTAATTGCCTCTTCTTTTAGTTTATAAGAAATATTTTTCACTTTAATTCTGCAGTTTGTTCATCAACGTCATCTGGCATTGTTCCAGGTGCAGTTTTCAGTGTTGCTTTAAACAGCTGGAAGCAGGAGGAAGAGAGGGGAAAATTTACTGATGAAAACAATTATATACCATTGGTGTTGTATATTTTCGTCTGAATCCCAATGTCAATACAAACACACTTGATACAAATTGGGAGTAAATTGTCAGTCACTATCTAGTAAGATAGTAAAACTTCATTCACCCTTTTCCAAGGTAATGAGAAGGCTGAATATATGTATGTGAAGCTATATATTTATTTAAATAAATGAATAAAATTTTAGTGTATCCCCAGGGTTACCAGAAAGTACCAAGGACTAAATTGCCTTAAATTCTGTGTTCTAGTAGCTAAGTCTAATCAATAAAATCAGAATTCTTTTCTTTGGAAAATAAGAGTAAATGGGGAAGAGCCTTCAAAATTACAATTGAAGCAAGGAGTTTTGCTTGCATTTTAAAAACTTTATTAAAAAAACTATTATAAAGCACAGCGATATATTTCAAATCACTACATTTTTAATTTACCAAAACACACGGTTTATTCTCATTTGAGTTCCACAGAATTGTCCAGAGTGCAAGACCAGAAATGTCCTGCATTTTTCCTCCAAGAGGAAAATTCCTGTGGATATTAAGAGGTGTCTGTGGTTAAAATCCTGTGCAAAATTGTCAGTATTTGCCCAAGAGTTGAGTAGCAGTCTATGGCCTGTTTGGATTTTTTCTTTCCTCCAGGTTAAGAGTATTTTGTCCTAGGTCAACAACCTCATCTTGTTTGCCAGAGTGCCCAGCCTAGCTGCAGTTTAGGCATAGATGTACAAGTTTTCTTGAACTGAGTTTTCAGTAGAAATACTACTTTATTTTAACTGAAATGAAGGAGTATCTATTTCATATCTCAGAGTTCCTGACTCAAACCAATCTAGGGAAAATTCCTTAAAGTAGCTTACTTAATATTAGTAGACAAATTACTAATAGGTTGCAAAGGGAACACAGGAAGCCTGCAGAACTATAAGAGCACCAAGATGTGCTTTAGTATTTATCCATCTGTATCTCTGCACTAAATGTTCCATGTTCAAAGGTATCTGTGTTATTTTTGTACTCAGACAATATGCAGGTGTTTGGTGTATGGTCATATGTGCTTCCTTATGCTGTGGCATAATTACAACTCAGGGAAAGCCTTTAAGGCTTCTTTGGTTTGTCCTTCCTAAGTGCAGATTAAATGCTTCATTGGTGGCTCTGAAATCAGTTGAAATTTGCTTAGTTGGGTGGCTCTGAAACTCAGAAGAACAGAAATATGGTCTGTTTTGCTCATATTTTAGTATCATGGTTCAGTAGTTCTTTCTAAATCTTGGACTGATATCAACAGTACATCTTAGGAAACTTCATAGCCAAAATATTAAGCTTAGCAATTAAGCTTATCAAGGTGAAAAGTGTATGTTCATTATATATAATAAATACCTGTAAGCTTGTGGGAAATAACTGGTTAAATCTGAAAGCCTACAAACAGGTGGGAGTTGAGCAAAGCTATTATACTAGACCTGGCTCCTGGTTTGGACTTTTACCTCATACACCTTCATCCCCCCAGAAATCCTCATGGTAGTCTCCCTATTTTGGACACATACCTGAAGCACCAGAGGAGCTGATACTGCTCATTTATTCATAATAACTTGCCAGTCAGAGAAATCCACGGTACCCTTTGAGTAGAACAGTGGTTTAAATGGATACTTTAATCCCTAAGCTGTTAATCAAAAGTTGATTGTCCAGGAAATCAGGGCTACAACTCCTCTGAGAAACTTAGCTGTGTCAGGAGATGAGAACATGGAATTCAGTTATCCATATTGTTGGAGCAATGTACTTTTTTGGCCAACACGCTGCCAATTTCCGTTCATGGAGCTAGTATGATTCATGGCCCCTTCTCAAGAGACAGTTTGCCTGTGACCAATCTATATGGGGAAGCAAGAGAGTTTCATGACATGAATGGGAACAGACTGTGCAAGGTGATCATAAAATCAGAGGGGCCCTTTCAGCTATTCAGTTTACTTTAAATATATGTAGCTAAAGAGTCATGGTCCCAGAAGAACATTATGCAAAAAAAAACCCCATACCTGATAACATAAGTGAGCGGGAAAGATCACATATAGGATTCTACCATCAACTCTTCCTCCTGCTCTGATGGAAATTTGCAATAAAATATGTAAAAATCCTTTCTACTCTAGATGCTGAGCTTTTAAGATGAAATTTGAAAAACTTATGCTCTCACACATTGTGGTATAGTGCGTTTGCCCAAAACAGCAAAACTCTATGCTTGATGATTGAGATGGTCAATTCTGAGAACATGTTCCTAAGTAATGGTGTTACATTTCTTTCCACATTATTTTCTGTCTCATTCCTTGTGCTTTCTGGCTTCTGCACATTTCAGGTTTTGATCATTTTTTCTCCTGCAGTGTGTGAGACTCTTCCCTTCACTGTTGATTTAGTAGCTAATATATTATATGAATATTTCAAATTATTTCTTCTAAGACTGCATGTCAGGAATTAATGCCACCTGTCTATGTCATCAGCCTTCTTGAAATTCAGTATTATTGCTTACCTTAAATAATCAAAACAAGTTTCATCTGACAGTTTTATTTATTGCTTGTTAGTTCTATTGTAGTGATAATGAGCTTCTATGTACCACATCGGTTTGAGATATTTTCATAGGTATTAAATCTCATTCCTGGAAAGTATTCCCTGAATAAGAAGGTCCCACCTGAAGGTCCCACCTCATGTTCCACCATAGCATGTTCAACATCATATCCAGTGGCAACACAGGATGTCCAAAGCTTTCCTGCTCAATGAATTCATGACCCTGTCTGCATATCATTGATCACACCGGGAAGTTACGTCTATGCATGAGGTCGCAGCAGGGAACAGGCTCTCTCATTTGGCTCTAGAAGGCTCTCTCCAGCCGAGTGCCTTGTCTGAGCATGTATGCCAGGTGAAACCTCCAGGACATGACTTGAAGAGGTGATGTCTCCATGTGTTGGTGGAAAAAAAAAAAAGAAACAAGAGGGCTGCAGCATCACCTATTGATTCCATTTAGAAATTCCAGTTACTTATCCCACACTTTGCCATCCTTCTTCCTCCTTTCATGCCCTGTTTTTGGGCAACATATTCAAATAAATACATTTATAAAATGTGTTTGTGCAACATGTTTGTGCAAAATATGTTTGTTCAAGTAAGTTAGACTAATCAGTAAATCTGTTGTGTTAGCTGTTATTGAAGGGAGATACTTACCAATAATATGATATAATACAATAATAGCTCTAGCCTTAAATTAATAAGTTCTTGAGATACCTACATCTTTATAAGACAGTCCAGACACCAGCTGTTTCTGTCTGCAACAGTCTTAAGGAATTGGTGAAACCAAAAAAAATCCACACCTGGAAATGTTCCATCTATGAATTTAATAGAAGTCACTCTGAAAACATATGCATCAGCAGAGAGAACAATCTCCTGTGGAAGATTATATTAAATCCTATGGAGGAAAGAAAATTCATTGTTCAATTTGAAGCGCTTAAAAATTTCTGAGAAAAGCTCTTTCATTTTTTCAATGAAATTCAATGGAATTTTCCATAAGGGGGCTGATATATCAAGGATGAGTGATGAAACATGCAAATTTTGCAGCCAGCTCAACATTTCCTATAGACCCTGACCTTACACACCTAGAACTAGGAAGACGTGCAACATGTGCTGTAATCCACCTCTGAGTGGGACTAACCTCATAATGCCAGAAGGAATAGGATATGCCTGATTTGAAATGTCCTTCCAGCAGTGGACATGCCCAATGTGCTGTCCTTGCTAAGAAACTTCCACCAGAGGCCTGGCAGCTTCCATTATGCAGAGTGGGCTGAGATATTCAACAGTAGGCTTAAAAAGAGAAAAGAAAAAAAAGGGGAAAAAAAAAAAAGCATCAATCCCATCTTTTCCACTGCTCTGATAAAGGTCTCTGAAAAATGAGCTTTAAAGAAGCCAGACAACTTTCATCTGAACAGTTCAAGAGGGGAGAGAAACCTTCACAGCGCACACAAAGAGGGTATAACGTTCAGTTTGGATAGTGCCTTACCTGATGAATTCTGATTGCATCCTCATTTGACTTGTTTAAACTGTTACTAAATGTTCTTTAACACCCAGTGAACTAAACACATTGAGGAGAACTTAGCTTGAAAGCTATTATCGTATTCATTTCTTTTACACTTCTGAGAACATTGCTTATGGCACCTTACGAATTCCTGTGAATTCCCTTTTTAGTACCTTAGATAGAGGGTGTGAAAGAGAATATGATCAAAATTAATGCTGAAACATCTACATAGGCAAAAAACTGCCTGGAAAATCAGGCCTTAAGGAGAATTCACTGTTCAGCTTTGGCTTTACATTCGCAGCTGAGTGTATTCTAAGCGTTTTATATGGAAAGTAACATAGATATGAGCACTTGGCTTACCAGTGAATTAGGAAATCCTGCTGTTCTACCATTTTGCGCAAAGTATCAGAAAAGCGGAGATGATACATAATGTCTAGATAGGAAAGGCTCTCTTTTTCAAAGATATTGTTCTCCCATTAACAACAAGCTTCAAGACCTGCAGATGAAGCCCTTATGATCATATGCTAATGATCAGATAGTGTTTTATACATAACTCAAATTATAACAATTTAAGTCAATTTTTTACTAGTACAAGGTAAAGTCAAATAATGGTAAAAGTACTGCTGTTGAGAGGAATAACTGAAATGGTCAATACCTTGAAACAGAGGCGTCTGGAATTTAGGTATTTATGGGGCTGTTCATGTATCATTTCCATGTTATAACTTCTTAACAAACAATAATATAAGACTCTTGATGATATAAGAGAGAAAATTGCTCTCCCTATTCTTTGCAGAACCAAAAAGCGAGCGAAGGTACAGCACTGTAAACTCTGAAAGATTTTGCATAACTAGATTATTGCTGAAGTGACTAACAAAATTAACTAACCCATAACCTTTTTGCTAAATTCTTATTTCCACTGATGTTCTGAAAGAAAATCTTCCTCTTTAATGAATAGTTTTAAACAGCCAGTAGGAGGTGATAATGTTCAAAGTGTATTTCAGAGTATTTCAATCTCTTTACACCCAGACGTGGCTTGGGGCTTGCCAGTTGTGATTTCTTGCAATTAGCTTGGAGCTGTCTCTGTATTATGAGATCTTCCTTGGTGAGTAACAAGTCCAGCCAAGAGAGTATCATGGTGTTGTCCGACACAGGATGGTTCTGAGGACTATCTGTTGTGTGAAAAGTTCTGAGACTTTGAGAGAGTAGCATATGTAGAAATGCAACCAAATTTGTATAATCTGACTTTCATCATGTACAATGCAGATACCTATAACCACATGCTCTAAACTCCCAGTAGAAAGAAAGGAGAAAGACGAAAATGGAGGAAAAAAAAATCACTTTTAAGAATCAGTGCAGTTCTTTCCAAATAAATATCTCAGAGAAGTCAGATGAACTACTTGCTAAAAGTGCCCATTCCTCTGTGTTGGCTTTGCTGGGTACTGTAGGAGTTGGGAGAGATGTGTCCCATGTACGGTGTTTATGTCAGGTGTGACCTGATGAATATAACCACCTACCATCTCTCCTGGGGTTATAGCCCGACATTAGACACAGAAACTTGAATATTCTCTCTCTTCTAGAGCAACCATCATGAACTGGGTGTTAATAGCAGAAAAGAGAAACATCATGTGCTTTTACTGTCTACACAATACCCAAATGGCATCAATCTGATATTTCCAAGAAATCCCATGATAAACTGCAACATACAAGCAGATTGAAACAGTGGGCTTGCATAAAATCTTATGTGCATTCAGAATGAGAAGAATATCTTGGTTTCCTGAAAATAAGCATTATTTCAAACAGTTCATCACAGAGTATTCATCATATGCACTTGGTTTGCATGTGTTTGTGTGTTTTTCTCTCCTAATCCTGTTGATTGCACTGTATTTTAAAGTCAGATGAAAGGAAGAGTAAGCAAACAGAGTTTTTTCCATTGCTTTGATGTCACTAATGTTCTGTCAAATGGCTTATTAAACCATACACTCTTAGTACTCTAAGCAAAAGCTTGAGTGCTTTACAAGGTGTCTAAAAATATACTGTGATACTTAAAAGTATGATCATACTTATCGGACAAGACACTAAATAAAAGATGATGCTCAAGACCTCTTTTATATTTTATTCACCTCTACATATAAGTTTAATCAGAGCGGCAGAATTTTCCGTTCAGTCATAGCTAGTTAGGGAAGTCTTGAAGTAGTCTGGAGGGAGGTTTTTACACTTCGTATTTTAAAAACAGTTTAAACAACACGATCCAGCTAATTTCCAACGTGGAGCAATCTGGAATGAAAATGACACTGAGAGAAGAAATTGCTTGCAGCTTTATTTTGTTGCAATGGAATACAACAGTCCCACAAAGGAACAAGGGGACTGGTGCTAAGTGTTGAACTCACAAGTCTTACCCATAGTGCAAAGAAGCTAAAAATCTGTGTTGAACTGCAAGTCCAAATTGACCTGTTGCTGTGCTGACACTGACTCTGTCCTTGCTCTGCAAAGATGGTTCTTTGCTGTTCCCTTTAACTGAGAGTTTCTACACTTGTTCAATCCCTGCAGAATTCCTGAACTTGTTCCATGACATTTCAACTGAACGGAGAGAGACTGGGTGAAAAATGTGACCAAAAGGTCAGATTTTTAAACTGGTGCAACCTGCCATCCCTTAAATAGCAGGACACACAAAGATTTGTCTCCAGACTCTCTTTTGAAAGGCATGTTTCCAAACTACTCTGTCTTTCCTGGGATCCAAACAGTGAGAATTCCCCAAACTTTGACTTAAAGTCTCTCTTCAAAGAATAAGTCCAAATTTTAAAAAGGTTTTGTATTGTGGTGAACCTCTGGCTCTCCTGACATTAACAGTGTCTCTCTTTTTGGCTTCAGTGGGACCACAATGTTATACTTGGTTTCTTTTCCAACTAAACAGAAAATATTTCCTATTACAGGAAATTTGCTCTATTACCTTCTTTCAGATATTTTTTTCTTTTTGCTGCTGAGTAGCATTCCCAATAAAACTGGGTCACAGGAGTAACAAGAGATAGCTTCAGAAGATGAGTAGCTCTTGCTCTTTCCCTGCTTTTTGTTTGGTACTTTAAGCCTCTGTAGAGCTTTTAATCCCAGATCTCTAGATGGGATTCAACAGGCTCAGCAACAAAACATAAAAGCTTACCAAAAGCACCCAGAAAGGACTGCATTCTGTCTGTCCTTCTCCTAGCTGATCGCTTATTCATTCTACTTCCATATCTATCATTTTAATTACTTTTCCTCAGTTTTGAAAGCCACATACTGTTGCTTTGCTTTTGAAAAAATCATCTGGCTTGATAAACCCATGCAGTCATGCTGAACAGGGAATCTGCATTTCTACTTCCAAAGGCAGCCTCCAGGTCAGCACATGAAAACTCTGAGGTCAAAATGTTGTCAGTAATGAGATCTTAGGCATTTCAAAAGTTCACATAGCTCTTTGTACAATGCAGGAGAATCCCTCTGTTTCCTCTGGTGCTGTTTCATGCTAATTTGGAAGCTGCAAACTGGCATGAAATATTTCAAATGAAACATCAGTTCATCTTGGATCCTAATTTATGGCTTTTGCAGAGTGCTGGGGTTGAAGCTCTTGAATTCTTAAGAATAAGAAAAAGACTGTATGCAACTAGATAGCACACCAGTGAAATGAAGAGTAAGTTAATTGCAAATTTTCCAAACACGTCTTTTAGATGAAGTCAGAGGTCTGTTATTTTCTACTTTATATTTTTGATAAACACTCCCATTACAAAAGGTGCAATAAATAATAATTTGAGCAATGACGTTCCCCCTTCCCCTTTTCAAAGGATACTCTACATTGCTAGGCACAATTTCAAAGCCATGAGACTTGGCCACTTTCTGATAGTCTTCAGACCAAATCAGATGTTCATGAAAAGCTCATCCAATTTTGCAATATGTGTTGCTGCAGGAGGATGGAAACTGAATGTGCTTATTACTATAAACAGAGAAAACTTCATACCTTGCCACCCAGATGTTCCCAACTAAGTCCTCAAGCAAAACTTGACACCAGCAGTCCAACAGACCTGTAGATCAAGACTCCATGAAATGGTAACTTTCGACCGTCTGGAACCCTTGATACTTCTGAGATTCTAAAACACACATTTTCAACTTTCTTTTCCCTCTTATACTCCAAAGCTCTGGTCAGATCAAGGGCATAGAGAGAAAGATCATGAGAAATTTTCATATATTTCTTAAACTAAAGAAAATGTGGGCATCAAAGAAATAATACAAATTTAAGAAGTAGCATTTTATTACAGACATTGAGGTCCATAGCTTGCAAGGAGCCAAGTACCAGGTAAAGGTTAATAAAAGTTAGTGAAAACATGGGAACTGAGTACCAACTTTTCAACATCAGAGAAGTTTTCTTGGAAGCCAAATAATTAGAGGTTGGCCTGTGTTCCAAAGTATGAGAACCATTTTTATTTCAAAACTTTTTTTATTTTCTTTTAGAATACATATTGTGACACTAGGTATTCACCTTTTTCATGATCACAAAACCTGTTTATGCAGCATCTGTAGTCCAAGGCCCAAGAGATTAAGAGGAGCTTGGATCCTTTCTGAGCTGAACCCAAGCTCTGAACCTTTTGAGTTTTGTCTGTCATTGATGTTTGTATCCAGCTGGAAATGAAGACAAACTGGACTTCCAATCCTTCAGAAACAACCTCAAGATGCAAGAGATGTTATTTTCCCTTCTTTGCACTCCTTTAAACAAATGAAGCAGGGTATATCAGATGTAGATTGAGGATTAAGTTATAGTTACAATCAATATCTTTGCAATGCCCGCTTCACCAAATAATATATATTTCAGTCAGTGCACTTTGGGGATTTATCTCTGCAAGGCCTGTTTCTGCCCAAATCAGTGTGCCTTTCCCTTTGATATTCCCACAGTGTTCACATATACCCTCAAACATACACAGCCCTGGGTAATATGTCTCCAATGCGATGAAATCAATGGGAACACAGCCTTTTTTGCCTGACAGTATTGTCAGGGTGTATTATCTGGTTTAGGCTGTGGCTTCAGTTCATAGCAGTCGTCAGTTAAATTTCCTTTTCTGAAGCTGAGCAAAGTGTGGTAATGTCACAGCCACAGGCGACTGCCGCTCACAGGACGGTTTACCGGTGGAGCTTAGCCTCCTGGCTTGTCACAGTGTATATATCTCAGGGTCTTCTTTTCCTTCCTACTCAGAGGTTTCCAAGAATGTTGCCTGGAGCAGTCATGGGATGCAAAAAAAGAGAGATTTTTGTTCTGCACTTAGCAACATTACCACACTTCACACTCAGTTTCTGATAAGGGGAAATTTAACTGACTGCTCTGAACTAGATATACCAGATAATACACTCTGACAGTGCTGTGGATAAAGGCTGGCAAACCTACTAATTTATATTTCATTATCCTTGCACTTGGCTTAATCTGTTATCTCTTACTAAACGTTAGAACGCTCACAAAGACAGCTGCACTGAACAGCAGACAGTGGAACCACAAACACCTCTTGAACACAGGGTGGCTTCTGTGCCAGAGGGTAGATGGGGCATTTAGGCTACCCAACCTTCCCGAAAGTTAATGTGCAGCACTGATGCACTGCCTGTTGTTTTAAACCAAGGTTTGTATCCCCATACAACCACCTCTCTGCCAATGCAGAGTGCTTTTTTTCTTCCCTGGGTCTCTGAAGGGGCGTTCATTCCATCTGTAGGTGTTCAAGATAGAGGTTCATCAGGATAGCTGTGGTTGTCAACACAGCCCACAACTCCAGCTATTTCAGAAGTGGGTGATATACACAGATCAAAACGCGCCCTTATTTTCCAATCTCCAAGGAATGGCAATATGAGTTATTGTGGGTGATGATCAACTTTTTACCTCCTCAAGGTTGGAATACAAAGTTCAACATCTTGCACAGTCTAACCTGTTCTTTGTCTTAATTGTCCATTTTTTACCTTAGTCTTGTTAGTACAATGAGCAAGAATAACCCAAGAGCCATCTCCAAATTAATACCCGCAGAATATACAGTATTTGTTACAGTTGATTATCTGTATGCAGTAAGTTTTTCCATCTGTGAGTGAATGTAGGGCAAGGAACCAAACTAAAGAAAACATCACAACACAAAGCTTACTTTATTACTAGAAAGACAACTGCACCTTCAGAGGGAGGTTCAACAACTGCTGTATAGGTTCAAGGACTTTGTTTTCCCTGATCTGCAGTGAAACTATGGTCATGATACTGAGCTAAAAATCAGGAGAGCTAAATTCTTTCTGTAACTGCCGTAAAGCAAGTCTTTCAACCTGGCACAGAGAGAGATCGTAAAATCAAGATGCTTTTTTCTCCCTTGGGAAAAGTGTGCTTGATTGCTCCACAGCCAAGAATTCTCACTTATCTCTTACCCACTGATAAATGCATTGCTGAGATCAAGTCCTACTCTTGATCTAGGACCATATCTATAGGCAAAGAAAGGATTTGAACATGTTTCCAGTATGCTGGTGTGTGACCTCACCAATGAAATACTGGCTGAAAGGAAACTTTATCCTCCTGACTGATAGTAACTCAGAGTTTTAGGTCATTTTTCTCTCAGTTCTACTAATGTCGCCCTAAAAAAGACATTCCCCAAACTCGTTGCTGTTTAGGAAAACTCACTTTGCATTTAGATGTAGTGGGATTGCAGTCTTGAGGTCCTTCTCAACAAGCCATGAGCAAGACAGGGATACTGAGCGTCATTTCAGGCCCCTGGGCATCTTTCTTAGCCCAAATGTTATAAGGTACTTGGGAGGTTTGCAAAGACATTTTCTTCTAGTTAAAGTTTTTAAATACCTGTAGGTCATCAAATTAATACTGCTTTATAATAAAGGTTTGATTTTGATTAATTTCCTGTTCCTAAGTTTTGAAACACATTTCTGAAACTTCAAAAATGATCCATTCTAACATGTATAAAAGGAAGACCTTATTTTTTTTTTTGTTTGAAGTAAGTCTTTGCTTTGAAATGTAGAAAAAAAAAAGCTGAAATCAAAATGAGAACTCAAAAATATTAAAGTGAAACAGTTTGCTTAATGTTTTGGTCAGATCTCTCATCTCATAATATAAAAAAATAGGCTTTCTTTTGGTCTGGGATGGAAAGAGCTCAATGAGTCAAAGTTCTTCTGAGACTGGACAAATGTTTCCTATATTTGTAATAATAGAAGCCATGAAATAAAACATATAGATAGAGAAATGAATGGAAATTCATATAGACCAATCTAATCTGCCTTTCCACCATATAGTTATGTAGACCATTTTATATTTCAGACTGTTACCTGCCTGTATAAGAATATTTGCCTCTATGTTTATTTCTTCAGTTCACCTTCCTTGTATTAATTCTTTTTCATAATACAAGAATATAATGTATTCTCTTATTTGCAGAGCACAGTTGCTTTATAAAAGGCTCAATATTTATTTTATTTCTTCACTTGCAGGGCCAGCCTTTGTGCCACTTCATGATCCTTTCACATCAAAAGGGACTTTTATAAATTTTTCTGCATTTTCCATCAGAGACTGTTTGTTGTTTGTACCTATTTCATCAGACGTTATATCACTGTGATCTCCTTTACAGATTGCCAAATATTTTTACCTGTATTTAAAGTAACTTTGCATTTTTAACCATAAGGAAACCCAAAATTAACTTTCAGATCTTAATTATTATTTTTCTTTGCATATTTTGTTTTCTAACATTGATGGCCTTCACCACTTAGCTTTTAAAATCCATCAAAATACTTTAACTGATTTGGCTTTACATCATCATAAACTATAGAAGCGGATTGTTTTGATTTTTCATGACTTATTGACTGCCAAATTTGAAAGAATGTTTTTAGGTTAGGATTTTGCTTTCTTTCACTTTTAATATACACAACCACAGATTTTCTCCTACTAAGCTGTCCTTTTTGGCTGGATCAGCATTCAGTAAGCACATTGTGAGCTACTGATGGAAAAAGACTAGATGAGATGTGGCTTTTTCTTTCAGATAAAACCCTCTCTGAGGTACAGCAGTGTGTGTTTAAAAATAAAACAAAAAAAACCACCCTGGAACAATGAAATTTTTTTTTTTTTAATTTTTAATTTTGTCTTTGGGAGTGGTTTAGATTCTGTTTAAAGGGGAAATGAGTGGTGTATGTTCTCCACATTGGCTAGCTGTGACTCTTCTGCAAGGTGGTAAGAGTCTTTTTCCCCTTCTTCACTAATATTTTCAACTTTATAATTTTTTTAATCACTCCATCTGAAATTTGGGGCATCTCTAGAAATAAGACAACTTAGTCTGAATATGAAACCAGTGCTTTCTGTTTAAGAAACAGAACCTACTAATGATAAGCAAGAAAGAGAGTAAGGAGGGTAGATGTTGCATGTCTATGTTTAGGATGCAAGCTGAATTCTTTTTATGTTCACAGATGATCATCAAAGCACTTATTTAAGTAGGCTTAATGTGAACGTGAAGACTCCAGGATTGCTTTTTGATTTTTTTTTATCATTCTGTTAATCTGTTGCTAACCCATGTGGTATAAATTTGCTTAACATTTCTAAAACATGTCTAATATATGGATAATATGGTCTTGGGTGTAAATATACCAGTCTAAAACACCAGGCAATCTGGATTCAGTTGCTGGCTTGGATATAGGTGTCCTGTGTGTCATAAGTCAAATGGTTTGCTATTTCTGTACCCATTTTTAAAATGGGGTAGCTAGTCCCTTCCTCACAGGAGCATATCAAGAGAGATAAATTTTATAATGATGCTGAACACCATTGGACAGGAAGTAAAGGTGGATTTGAGCTCAACACTGTCAATTAGGATAGCCCCAGGGCTTGTCTAAATAACGTATTGCTTCTCATAGTCACTCTGACGTTAATGAGCTCTGACGGTGCCCCATTTCTGGCCTTGGCCTGACTCTTTCCCTCCCTTCCACACTCCTGGCCCAGCTCCTCTCCTGTCAGCTGAGGATGGACATAGTGATGGAGCTGGGCTCTTGGTCATTTGTCATGGTGTTTGCTCCATGTTTGGCATGATCCCTTGCTGAGGGGTTTAGCAGGGTGATCTTTAAACTCAGCCAGCTGCAAGCTGTGTCCCTTATATGATTGTAAGATCATAGACTCAGATAAGACCTGCAAATCTGTCTCCCAAAACTCCACAGAACATCATCTCCCTAGGGGAAAACACATCACAAATCACGAAAGATGCTCTGACACCTTATAGCAAACTTAAGAGGTGTGGTAAAACACCCAGAACAGTAACAGGCTCCTGGAAAGTAAAAGTCCAAGGCTTTGTCCCATACCTTTCTGGCAACGAGGAATATTTTTAGACAATAGTCCTCAAAATAAGGACAATTTCCCAGAGCACAGAAGAAGGATAAGAAAAGAAAATTCCTCTTTCACCCTAAATCTAGAGGTAAGTTTAAAATTTAGAGATAAGTTTAATTCTGAGTGTATAAAAAAGGGAAAAAAGAAATCACAGCAACAGTAAATCTTTCAATGTTATAGAGATTGATACATAAAGAATCTAAGTATTAGTAAGAGAATGGTCATATCTGGGATGAGAAATATAGTTGGAATATTATTATTTTGTCTTATTACTTAAATACTTAAAACTAAGTACTTAAATACTCAAAAAAAAGGTGGAAGAATTTTGCCTATTCCAAAACTGTCAAGAGCAGTTGTGGCTAAAAAGAAAGCCAGGTTCAAAACAGCATGAGGGCTTCACAAAGTCTTTTATGTAATATAGCAACAGTTAGGACCCCGTTCATTTGTTGACAGTACCTATGTGGATATGAACCTGCACTCATCACAATATTCTATAATATGCTGGGGTAACCACTCCTTATACTCTCTTATTGGAGCGATTGCACTTTGTTTAAAATATTTAAATATTCAGGACTCTCTGTCCTGGTGTGTGGACGATCACTTGGGAGGTGGGACAGCTGTGTTTCAGTCTGTGCTCCAGTGCATGTTTCATTATTTATGCAAAGAGAAATAGCACCAACAGGAATGACTGAAAGCATTCCACCCTAGGGTATGTTCCACACTGATGATGAAGGCACTCTCTTACCAAGTGAAAGATGAGGGTTCAAACCCATGTGTGTTAAAGAGAGGAACTGAAATGATTTTTCCCATCTAAAGTGAATGTCCTACCTTCCCACTTGTTCAGATGGTCTACTTCTATGGCAATGTTGTGAATCAAACTTGGGTGTTTTTTTTTTCCAAGTACCTAAAATGGTATTTTGCATCAGATGGGGTAGTTCATGTAATTGTACACATTTTTACTTAGAATAAAATAAGATCTTCAATGAAATTGAACCTCTTCACTCCTCCTCCTTCCTGGTTCTGTTGCTAAATCCTAAATCAATCATAGTTACAGTGAAACTTGAAGCAGTAATTAAACTCCTCTTTCCAAATGAAAGAATAAAAATAGACAAAAAAAACCCCAAGCCCACAATGTGTAAAAGAAAAGGGAGATTCAGTAAGAGAATATGAAAGCTGACATGACATAATCCAATGGAAAGCTGGGAAAATGATCTTTGCAGGCTGTTTCTGGTTAGATTTTGGCAATGCAATGTTATATTTGTGAGGAGGACAGAAAAATCGTGCAACAATTGAGAAATGGGTTTCCAGTGGAGACTTTCAGCTGTGTAGGTGGATGGGACAAGCCATGTCTTTCACATTCTCTGTAGAAATATGTCTACCCTATAGGAATGTCCTTGTCAAGGATGACACCTAAGTCCTGAGCTCACTTACAACAGGGCAGTAATAGTCTGCATGCTGTAGAAAAGGAGAGGTGGCAGGGAGGTCCTGCAGGCAAAAGCAAAGAGGTCCCATTTAAGCAAACCCATTGTCATTCCCACCCAGCCAATTCAGGCATTATAATTCATAGATTCAGTCTCTGCGTATAAGTCCAAGACAAGATCCACACAATATTGAGTTCCTAAGACTTATGTTGTCCAAAGGCTTTTTTCAAACCCTCTGCCTTGAGACAAATTTCTCCCACTCCATAATCATGCTGACTAAGATTCATTCACCTAACTTTAAAGTCAATAACAAAATAGGCACTTGGTGCTTGTGGGTGATCATCTGACCTATTTTGGGTGTCTACATGAGATCAATTGCACTATGGAAATGCTTATTTCTTCCCATTGACTACAAAGACAGCCTAGGACTACTAGCTCACACCTAAGCATGAAGAAGAAGAAAAGAATTCCATTCATAAATATTTTTCTGTCTGTATTGCCATCCCATAACACTAAATCCCATACTACTAAAGCTACTCAGAGTTTGCTGATGGCTTCAATAGGCAGCAAAATATCATCGTAATCTTTAGATCATGGATAAGTTCTCCATTGCAGAGCAACAAAATTTTAAGTTCAGTTTTTGGATTTCTTTTACTGTGTGTCTGTTTTCCCCTCCAACTTCTGATAGATGGTCACTCAGCTTCAGCTTGCAGTATCCAGGGCTCCTCAGGGCATTATTCAGGGCCCATTACCTTTTTAGCTCTAATGATATCCTGCCAACAGCAATCGTCTATGCATGCCATTTATTCCATTACACTAAACAGGGGTAATTTGGTAAATCGAGTGTTTAAGTAGCCTTAAGGTAAATATTTTTTTTTCTTTTGCAAAATGATGATGTTCCCTTTGGCCTCAGTAGATTCTTCTATTTTTGGAAGAGCTTATTTTCATTTGCCTTTAATTGTTCATAAAAGTGAAAGGTTAAATAATGCCAGATAGTGAAACGTTAAATCAAGCCCTCAAACAAATGTTAAATAAAAGTAAATTCAAGCAATCATTAAATTAAGATTTTTTTTTTTTTCCGATATAACTTTGGGTAACTTCATACTCCCTGTTCTTTTTTCCCAGAAACTAATCTATCGGTGCTAAAGCGTCAGGGGTAGTTATGAGATACTATCTTAATTACTAATTAAGGCCAATAGATTATGACTTTTACAGAATGAAAGCTAGAAGAGATTCTTTTGATTAATGTCTCTAAATAAAAATAAGTTAACTTGACTGTTCCAGTCAATTACCTTTTTAATTTAGGGTTCTGCAAATTAGTTAAATGAACAAACACAAACTTTTGTGGCACTCACCACACTAATGAACTGTAAATATTTTGAGTGTGTTGGAGACAATGCTGAGCTTCTTGTTTTCTTTACATAATTGGAGAGAATTGAGAGGAAATCTTTAATGTCATAAGCAACATCATAGAGTGTCCAAAAGAAGCTACCAAGACTGTCCAGTCTTCAGTTGACTTGAACAATGAAATTTATCCTGGAATCTGAATTAATTTTTAAACTTTTTTGGTAGTGGAAAAAATCTAATTTAATTTTAAAATGTAAATCAATTACATCCCCTGATTTTGTCCTGGTATTCCACTCTTCCCACTCTTAGAAAACTGCATCCAGCTTAGGGGCTGAATTTGTTCCAAAATCCAAATATTCCCAGTTTTCAGGTGAGTTTCTGTAAACTGCAGAACTAAGAAGAAGCTTGGGATGGGACGGTTAACCTTTTGGAAATTTCCCTGTACAAACAGAAACTAGTTGCCAAACTTAGGTCAGACACCTAACTTTCAGAAGGCTAAAATTTAGTAAGATGAATGCCACACCAAGCCCCCAATGCAGATGCAAACAAGAGGTGAGAGCTGAGAGCTGAGGCAGTATCAGGGCATTGCGCTTTGTCTTTCCATCCAGGGAATGATAAAGAAGACCTTAAAATATGTCATGGTTTTAGCTGGGATAGTTAATTTTCTTCACCGTAGCTAGTATAGTGCTGTGTTTTAGACTTAGTATGAAAATATGTGATAACACACTGATGTTTTTAGTTGTTGCTCGGTAGCGCTTACACTAGTCAAGGACTTTTCCAGCTTCCCATGCTCTGCCAGGTGCACAAGAAACCGGGAGGGGAGGGGATACAACCAAGAGAGCTGATCTGAATTGGCCAAAGGGTATTCCATATCATGTGACATCATGCCCAGTATATTAACTGGGGGGAGTTGGCTGGGGGAAGGCACGATTGCGGCTCGGGGACGGGCGGTGTCGGTCAGCGGGTGGTGAGCGGTTGCAGTTCTTGTGTTTTTTTTCCCTTTTCCCTTTATTCCCTGGGTTTCATTTTATTCTCTCTCATTATCTCTTTTCATTATATTATTATTATTATTATTATTATCATTACCATTACTATTCTTACTATTTTATTTTCATTATTAAACTGTTCTTATCTCAACCCAAGGGTTTTCTTGTTTTTGCTCCTCCGATTCTCTCCCCATCCCACAGGGGTGGGGGGAGTGAGCGAGTGGCTGTGTGGTGCTTAGTTGCTGACTGGGGCTAAACCACAACAAAATAACTAAAGGAAAAATTTCCTTTTCCTTACATCTCTTCTCTGGAGTATTAGTTTTATCCAATGACTAAATGTCACAGAAAGCCTATCTCATTTATCTTCATACAGCCTCTCCTTTCCTTCCTATTAGTTATTTGTTTAGGAAAGCCTTAGAGCCACAGAGCATAATTAGTTGTTGGATCAGGCCCATAGGAAAGTTGTGACCCACAAACAAACCACATCAAGAAACATTTTAAATTTCTCCAAGACTCTGAGGAGGCAGAGATTTTATTTTTCATATACTCTACTGTGACATGTTTGTTGATCCCTAAAAGGACAGTGTTTTTTGATTTTATATCATGAGAACAGATAACCAAGAACTCAGAATTGACCAGAGCTTCAGGCTAACAAGAATTTACTCCAGCATAAACACTGGTCTGTTAGCTCCTAGGGCTTATTGCCCTTAGTAAGGTCACTGAGCCTTGGGGTAATGGAAAACACAAAGGTCAGATTCATCCCATTTAATCACAATTATACAGAAATTAACATTCAGCAATTGTCTGGTTGAGGACTTAGTCAATTGAGAGATAAAAGCACCTCCAGAGATCACTCACTCCCTCTTAGGACAAAGTCTGTCACCCTTTGGAGAGCCTTATCCCATCCCAGTTTCTACCCAGGAAGCCTACAGCAGTTATATAGGCTAGATGGCATCTTTATATTGGCTAATCTCAAGCAAAACTTGCCCCAACCTTTATCTCAGTGGCCCAAAGCAGTCCAGCTTGCTATTGAACCATTTAAGAATATGGTGGAGTCCCTAAACACAGAACACATTGGCCCAAAAGGATGTGGGTAGGAGCACCCAAGACACGTGTACACTGGCAGGGCCGTATGGGTGCTCTCCTCTATCCCAGGCTGAGAATAACACATGCCCAACTTGTGCTACAACAGCTAGTGCCTTATTTTCTTGTATGCTAAATTCACTTCTTTTTAAATGCAGACACTCAGATTTAAAGAGCTTGCTATGATTAATATTTTAATTCATGATAGAGAGGGAAGCCAGGGTTGAGATACTGGAAAAGCATCTGTTAAACATGTCTTCTCCTAGCCATTTCGAACTTTTTGTCCTTTCAGCAGTTGGAGTGTGTGACACGAGAACATTTATGTACAAAGAGGGTGAGATAGGGGAAAGATGTAATCAGTCGTACAACATGGAGTGTACTCTCTATATTAAAAGTGCGTTTTCCTCTTTAGACAAAAAAAGAACAAATCATTCACATGGAAACAGAATAGATCCCTGTGGTGATTAAAAACTCCACTAGAAAGATACATATTTAATGAATAGATAACACAGATAAAGAGGAAGAATGCATTTACAGCAGAAAGCAGCTAGAACAGCTTGAATGTATAGCCTTTACTGCAGTGCAGAATCAACTGAAAACACAGGCTTATTAAGTTGTTTAAGTCCAAGGGCAAGGCATTTAGGAAGGATAACAGAAAAGCTGGGGGGATGTGAGTGTAAGAAGCATGTGATATTATAGGTGCAACTACAGTTTGGCTGGAAAATGACACTGGGTGAATTCACATTCAACTATTGCTCTAGGAGAGAAACTCAGGGTATGAAAGGAGGTGGATTATGGCCTCTGATGCTTGAAATATAGTTCATCTGTTGTATGTAATCAAATTATTGGATTGTGTGTTCTACACTAGCCAAAATAAAAGCAAGAAGTGCATTGTTTTCTGGTTCATTTTGAATAAATTACGTGTAACCCAGGGGTCAGATAAAATGATACCAGTTTTCAAGCCACAGTCATATGGATATGTATAAATACAGTAGTATAGTCTTAGATTTATTATGAAGGGTATATGACAATCTTTTCTATACCAAGTCTTAACTAGTGTTGAGTACAAATTACAAAGGCTCCTGGCCCAAAACATAACTCCTCAAAGAGTTAGTAAGAAAATTTACCTCTGGAAAGGGTTATTCTGTAATTTGTGCTCTGGAACGGCATGATACAGGCCTCTGGACCACTCAGTCTTCCAGCTGTGTGTGATGCAGCAGTTCTGGCAGATCAGAAAGTATGCTGTGCCAGCCTAACCACCTCAAAAGCAAGAATGTTTTGTCTCCACCATGAAACAACAGTATGTCTCATGGATGACCATGACAGATACTGCACTGGTGATGTGCAAACTCTATTTCCAATTGCCCAGTATTCTAGAAGGATCAGTTGAATATGAGGTCCTACACCCTCTCATGTCATCCTTTAGCATAGAGAGAAGTTGGGAACAAGCCAGCACCTATGTTTAGCCATTTAAATGGACTTATAGATGTGAGTTAGCTACTCTCGCCTCTCTTCATCATCAGTAGAGAAGCCGATTTTAATTGCACAATACATCTGCTCTGGTTTAGACTTTCGAACTGATAAATTACTCTTTGGAAATGCTTCCTTCTCTCTGTTATCTCCAAAGGGATAGCAGGGACCAGATGACTTCTGGTAAAATGAGTCCCACCCCATTTCTCTCATCAGCATAGATCTTGTTAGATGCCTTCTGTGTCAGGCAGATAGTAACACACCCTGGGAGGTATGGCTGAGAAACAGAAACAGGTAGAGAGCCAGGAAATGTAGAGTGGAAAATTAGTTGATTAGGAAAGGAGAAGCACAAGGTAGCACAAGGGTAGATGGGCCTTTTTCCTGTTTTCTACAGGAAAAAAGAAAACGTTTTCCATAAAGAACAGCTCCCCTTTTCTCCTAAACCACTGCTCTGAAAAAACTCAAACTCAACATGCTGAATTAACAAGTTCAGTAATTTAGGATATTTTATTAAAAAAAAATCCATGAAACAAAGAAAAATAAGAAACAGTTTTGCCCAAAAATTTTAAAATAAGAACTAGTAGGACTTTTTTCAGTCTGTCTTATAGCCAGTGGGACTTTTCTTTTGGGATGTTTCTCTAACCTTCTTACACCCCCCAGCCCCCCTTACTTTTGCAGACATTTTTACAGTTAGTAGGAGAACTAAAATTATAATCTGAGGAAGAGTTCCTAAATAATAAATGTATTCACATTTGAGGATTGTTTCAGGTGTGCTATAAACATTTGTGAAACAGTGTGGGTAAATAGAAAGTTGGTATTAGTTGGTTATAATTAATCCTGATAGTTTTAAGGCAGAATCTTCCTGCTCCAGGGGTTCAGAGAAGGGGATATCTAGAAAATCAGGGAGGGATTCTCTGAGTAGGAAACTGAACAGATGAAGCAAATAAGTTTATTCAAACCTTAGCAACATTTGATCATTTGCAGAGCTCTTGCTTCTTTCTGACTGAGACTTATGAGCTGCACTCTGCTGGGGATATTAGCATTTGTCAGGCTTTGCTTTTGCCCTGGAAATGATCAAAATACAAGTCCTAAACACCTTAAAGGAAAGACTGCTCAATAACAGTAGAATTCAAAAAAATACTTTTTTTTGTATTAGTTTTCCTGTATTTATTGAAATTATTTGTCGAAGTAGAATAGTCAGAACCCATGCTTCCTAGACCAAAAGAGACTACTCAAGTCCACTAATCTGATCTAGTTTTTGCAGGCCATGGAAGTGAAGCAGCTGATTCCTGCCTGAAGTCCTATAATGTACTGTTTAAAAAGCTTATAGGTGATCTGAGGACCTGGTCAGTCAGTCTGTCCATCTATCTATCCATTGGTCTATCTATCTAGTTTCCAGTGAGACACAGGTGGCAATTAAAGGGATGTTTGAAGGACAAATTTAAAAGATGCACTGCATTATGCAATTTAACTCAAGCTAACTCAAATTTACAGTCACATTTTCAAAACCTTATTAGTGGTTTGGGGAGTTACTTCAAACCTTTTTGACCATATCCAACTTGCTGAAGATAGGCACTCTGGACTTTCTCAAATGTGGCCTTTGTTATGTTTTGCAAGGAGGATGTTTACTACTCCCCTTGCCTGATAATGACATGGCTGCCAAGAACAGTCATGATGCAATGGAGTATTAGCCTGGTCTGAAGTAATTCAGAGTAATAATTTTTTAAAATGCTTAATCAGTAAACAGTCTCCTTCTTTGCATCAGACAGGTGAAAGGGACCCATCTATCTGGGAATAAACAGCAAGTGACACATCAAAAAAACTAAGTCAATGCATGACAAGAAAGCCAAAGACCCTTGTAGTTGAAGTCCATTGCTGAAATGCTCCAAAGGTGCAGTTCCCAAGAGCATTCATGCCTTTCTTTTCCAGTCATTTTTACAACTCATTGTCTGCAGAGCAGACAAGACCAAAGAAGTAAATGCAGGTGAGAGTCACCTCACCTAAACCAGCTAAATCCTAGGTGTGTAAGAGAATTCTGTAGGTCCCATCTACAGTCCACGGAACAGGAAATATCCAGAGGTAATTCATTGTATCTTAAAGTAGATGTGTAAGACAGTATTTCTGCTCTGGAGGTGCCTCTGTAAGAGGTTAGCTTTCCTCACAGGTGAGATGGAAGTTAGATGGAGGTAAAATGCATGGTTGGTTCAAGACAAGGACAAGAAGAAGGGGGGAAAAAATCTCATAATGGAGTGATCTTCAGCATCATTGGATTTTCCCAAAAGAAGTCCAACAACCCACAAAAAAACCCAAACAACCTAGAGAAAATTAATTTTGGATGTGATGTAGTGTAAGAGCTGGTCTTTGTGAAGGAAGAGGGAGATGGAGCATTCAGAATAATATAATTAATGAACTAACAACTGGGTGAATTTGCAATGTAACAGTAAATATTTAGTAAGTTATTGGATCAATGAAAAAAATGAGAGGGATAGAGAGAATGTTGCAGAATCACGATCAGCTGCAGTCATAAATCTGTGAAAACTTGATTTTTTTTTTCCTTTATGAACAGCAGGGAGGATGATTAGGTCAAAATA
>WEKW01003216.1:736-28614 GCA_013389905.1 Sula dactylatra | reverse complement strand
AGAGATGTTGTGAATGAGGTTTAAAGCACCAGGTGTGAGTACCAGCACAGATCTGGACATGCTGGCACAGACCTGTCCTGTAAGCCATAGCTGGTGCTTACTGTACCTCATCTACAGAGTTACAGTGAGGAGTGGTTTTACTTTTCTCCCCATAAATTCCCTTTCAGATTCTAGTGGAAGCATATTCCTGATCTTCCTGTGCCTTGTCTCACCATTTGAAAATTGGATATTTAGGTGGAAAATCCTACAGGAAAGCAAGCATTTCTTCCAACACATTCCTTCAAGGCACCGCCACAATAGACTGTACCACAGGACAAGGCATTTTTAATTAGGTCATGGCAAAAGCTGTAATATTTTTTTAAGAATATGGGTCATTTAACAATAACTTGTCTGTGTAGCTTGTACGTTAAAGCGTGAGAAGGAAAGCTGGGAAATATTTAGGACAATTTAAAAGTTGGTCCTTCCAATACAACTACAAACTAAATGAGATATGTCAGCTCTGGATACACACAGGTCTACATGTGTCAATACCTATCTGTTGTATGTGAAAAAACTGCTACACTACACACCAAGTCTTGTTAAACATGAGACTGGTTCAGAACTGTGGCATTAAAGTGAGAATATCATGAAACCTACTGTCAAATAAGCCTGCCTTCCTTTCCTAGGTCATTTTGCCAGCGGCTTATTGGTAGCTCTCAACCTAGGACCTATCTTTCCAATTTATTAGAGAGGATATTGAATCTGTCAGTGCATATGCAGTTATTTTAGGGTAACTAATTGCAGACAGTTCATCCAGCTGGACAGCCAAAGCAATAATATTAAAGATTAATGCCCCAGTTCAGCAAATAACATGGGCATGTGCATAATCCCTGTGGCTTCACTGAGACACACTTACAGTCAGGCTTGTTGAACTAAATATATTGCTGAAACAGGGCCTTAAAAATGATGAATTCACATCACAGATGCCATGCAAACAATTCTAAGAAATTTGAAAAGATTACTGGCTTTGACAACTCAAACTTTAAAGCTCTAAATATTGGTAGAGAATAAAATAATGTCAAAATATAAACAGAAGAATCCACAGTTCCTATTGCTGGAAATCTTTTTCTCTGAAACAGTTGATACTGGTGATAAACTGATTTGGCTGATGAAAAACTACGTTAATTTGGACCTGATCAGTATGGGAGTCCTTCAGTTTTCCACTCGGATTCTTCTCACATGATTTCAGTTATATGACAGTGGGGTAACTGGTCTCAGCTAGAGATTAAAGATCTCTCCATAGCCAAAGGACATCAGTAGATACCTCGGGGGGCAACCCATTCCATTTACTTTAGGATGTATTGAATTGCCCTCTGCAGTTACCTGGTTCTTTACATCATCTGCAAGGGGCAAGACTAATTGCCCACTTTTGGACTTCAAATGCTAGGTGCACTGAATGCTATCTTACATGTTCACTCCCTTCTATTGGAAAATTTTTTCTAGCACTTAAAAAATTCTGATGTATATGGGCAGCAGAAAAACATAGAAATAGAAATAAGTATGCTAAATAAGTCTCTCCATCAACACCATTCCACTCCACTCATGCCAAGATGGGTGGAAATATAAATGACAGTAATGTTTGGCCTGCCACTGACACCTATCCACACATAAACAGTCGCAGTTAGATGAGAAGCTTCACAGTTTCTCTGAATCTTTAATTAGTACAAATTTGGTTTCTTTGAACTCCATCAAAAATGAAATTAAAAAGCCCAGCTTCATTTACCTTGTGTTGACTATAATGAACATTAGAACTTCCCCCATCACCGCAGGTTTAGCTCTGTGGCTAACGCTGAGATGTTGGCAATCAGAGAAGACCTGGGGCAAATCACACTTCTTTATCACCACAGGGGTAATCTTAAGTGACAGACATGCATGGGCTAATTATTTTTAATAGTTTCCCATTGGCCTGGCTGATGACACAGTGCTAAAAAGCCATGCCCCCCCAATAAACTGGAATTTCACTTACATGGCACTATGTCTTTATTACCGCTTTGTTACTTCAGGGGAGCTGTGTTCTCTAAAATGCCTTTCCCTGTGGCTTAAAGTAAAGATTTTTTAAATAAATAAATACAGTTTATGTTGGGCATCTACCACTTGAAGGGCTAATGATTATTGACTACCCTCCAGCAGACATCAGGGAGTCTAGCCTCAGGCCCTTCCTGCTCTCCCCCAAACATGCCGAATGTTAACACGTTTCTAGATCCTGGCTGGGATTGGACATAAACAAGACAGTCAGAATGGACCATTTAGTGTACAAGTCAAGATGACAGATCTCTGCTTAATACAAGGAAGACAAAAATTCGTATCTATTGAAAAAGGCAGAAGAGCCCCGGGTGCTTTCGCTTTGTGATTCTGCAGCAAAAAGTGGGTTGTGTCAATATAAGTCTATGTCACCCACTCGCAGCTGCCACACTGAATTGACCCTGTTAGCTGCAGACAGAAAGGCCTTCCATTTCCAAATTCTCTGTAATGCTCATCTGTGAGAGCAAGCATGAGGTGGAAAAAAGCCAACAAGTTACTCCTAAGTATGGGAGTGAAAAACAAAACAAAACAAAAATGCCTTAATGCCGTGAGACTCTCTTCACTGCCTGTTTCTAATGAAATGCTAGAAAAACTTTCTCATCTGAAAGTATTTCAGAGGATGCTTTGACAACATGAGCTTTATGTTTTTAAATGATGTTCTTGTAATTCCTTGTAAGTCTCCAGATTCTCCTCAGATAGAGAAAGAGAGCATTAAATATTCTCGCAACGCTCACCAGAGCTTAATTACCAAAAGTTGAAACATCTTTTAAACTCTGCGATCTTTTTTTCCCTGTGTATTCCCCCAAAAGAAAGATACAAGGTTGAAGAGTGTGCACAATAACTATTAGTTAAAATCATGTTTCCAAAGAATGGAAAAGAATATAAAAAATTTTGAAATTAAACCCAGAATATTTCTAGATACTATTGTAGTTTAACATGTCAGCATTCACTGATGAGTCTGTTTCTCGTGTATATTTTACTAAGATTAGATGTTCACACTGGGGAAAACATTTAACTGAAAACAAAGCAAAACAACAACAACAAAAAGATCTCCCAAGGTCTCTAAAATGGAAAAAATGAAGAGATAAATATTCAATTTGTTGAAATACAGGATTCTATTGATTTCTGGAGAAGTACAATAATTTAGGCAAGCTGAAGATATGGCTAATATTATAGACCTATTTAAAATACATTTTGGAGCATTCTTTTTATGGACCCGTCACACAAAGTCCATGAAAATATACAAAAACCTCATTTTCTTTACCTCGGATCAACCTATGTTCAGGTGAGTGGTCAATATAGCTAAAGAAAGGCTGTAAGAAGTGAGCACATTTTATTAGCGGAAGACAGATTTTTTTTTTTTCTTCTTTTGTGTTTCGGTGGGGGGTTAGTGAACCTTTCATCAGCTCTTTATCTAAATTTATTATAAACCACTAGATATTCCAAGCCAGTAATCTGACTTGTAAACATGCCTCACCTGACTGTGAAGCCTTCAGTGGTGGCTGAGAGATGTATGGATATCACAGAGAGGAAAAATTCATCTCACCCCAATGTAACCACCCGAAGGTAGCAGTCTAATCTAACCAGTTGTCTGTGGTTTTGGTATATGCGAGAGGGAGAGAAGAATCGCAAGGAGGCCATTTGTCACACTGGTCTTGCAATGGCTTTCCACAAACCTGTGGAAATACTTATTTCTCTATTGAAACTCAACACATATATGGTTAGCTCAGACTAAAAGCCTATCTTCTGCACAGCTGATACTGGGTGAGACAAATGCCGGTGTACCGAAGAAGGATCAGTTTTCAATTGCATCTAGCAGCTGGAGGAAATTAAGAATTGTCTCTAAATTAGGATCTAAGAAAAGCATAAGTTAGGGGGTAGGAAAGACTGAGACAATTCTCTTGAATTCAGGGACATTTCAGGATAGAACAATTCTCACCTGACTTTAACATTTTGCAATGTGGATGTCTATCTCTGAACTAGTTACCAAAGGCTTTCTTTAGGAAATGTGTAAATAGGAATGTTAAATGCATCTTCAGCTATTCCTTTTTAGCATGTTAGCTTTTCTCTGCCGCCTATAAAAGGCAGTGCAGATGATTAGCTCAGCTAGAGATGGCTGTGGTGTAGTTAGCCATATTTGACCATTTCAATCCACCTGTGAATATATCTTTCATCTATACCAGTATCAAGTCCATTCTTTTGCCCAGCAGCCTGATGGTGAGGTCAGGTCATATCCATGCTGTGAAACTTAGCTACACCCCTCCTTATCCCCCAACATAAATCCGAGTTTCTAAATGTAAACTCTCTTTTGGGATTGTTTATGCTTTACAGTCTGTTTGGGAATTGTTTGGAAGAGTACTAACTGACTGGGTGCACAATCGAACTTTTCAGTTACATGGTAATTTGGACAATATCGGAGGAACAAAAGGTGTCATTTCTTCTCTTCAGCTCCAAGCAGATCCTTTAGGAAAAAAAGTTTTGATTCAATTTCAGTTATACAGCCAAGCCTACTTTCAAAAAAGTGTGCTAATTATAATTAATGTAATTTATTAACAGCAATAGAGAAAGCTTCCAATCTGTTATCATGTGATGATTTTCATAAAACATTACCTTTTTGTCTATTATGCAAGAGTTTGAAGAATTACATGATTGCATGACAAATGTTTATATCTGCAGACTTGTAAAAGAGCATAACTGAGTCAAAAAAAGGTAATTATGTTATTTCTGGATGTGGACTGAGACCTCATTCTTACAGTGTCTGCCTACTCCAACGCTGTCGGAAAAGGAAACTGATTTAGAAGAACATACAGTCTAGGCTGACACAGTTGGGTTTATTTTCCTGTAATACTGAGGAGAGAGGAATGTGGAAAAGTTGTGTATTACTTTCTTATGATTTCATAATGCTGAGATGTTCTTTAAAAGCGGATGATTTAACTGAAAGTTACCAAGAGCTACGCTGTAACAGTGTATGCCGCATGTCATTGCAGTGATTGCCAGAGAGCTACCCCAGATATCTCTTAATGTCAATGAAATCTGCTGTTTAAGGTTGACTCTTTGTTCATAAATATATATATGAGCCTTCAAAACACTGAAGACAACATTGTGATATGGTTTATGAGGCCTTACCTCATAGCTGCATTCTTTGACATGCAGAAGAATTGGATAATAAATCAGACTTTGTAAACTGAAAGTCAAAGACATTCTGGAGTCACAGACAATACACAGACAAGTGTATTAAGTGTTTTCTGAAATCCCTAATAAGCTAAGTCTCAGGCTCTTTTCCTCTTCACTTTTTCCCTTTTGCAAAGGCAGTTATGTTTGGTTGTGAATTGCAAGCTTTTGCTTGAGCACCAGTTGAAATTGTTTAATGTAGCCCATCTTCTTTGAGGAATACTGACAGCAACTCTCCACTGAGATCAGGTCAAGTCAACAACAGGGAAATGACTGTATAAAAGTTAATGTTGCTCAGTTGTGTCTCAACAGAATGGGCTGACAATGCAGGGAATTAACAGCCTGGAGCCAGCAAATGTTGTTTTACAACATTGTCCAGTCTTGAAAGTGTGGTCAGCCTAAAGAATGACACTCACGACATCTTGGCTCTTACCTTATATGTGTTACTAATTTGCCAAGCAATGTAAGGACAAACAGTTTATTTCTTTGTGCCTTGTCCCCATCCATCTTTAAAAGCGGGACAATCATCATCCTGGAGTTTGTTATTTAAGATAAATGGATGAAAAGTGGCTAAGCCATGTAATTAATTTAATCCTATCTACAGCTGTTATTCAGTTCTTGGGGATTTCAGCTGCATTGCTTGAGCTATTGTCAGCCTGGAAATCCTCTTCATTTCGCTGCTGAAGTTTTTTGCTCCCGTAGCAGGCAAGGCAAAATGTGCCCACTCTTCAGGCTCAGCAGATCACAGATGGGTATTACCTTCAGCCACTGATGAGCAGTAAGGCTACGAGATATCACAGCTGAAAGGCTGGGGTTTTGCTGCTGCGGTTCTGGTGAAGTGCATGGCACTGGGCCAGCAGTTCACTGTACTCACCAGAGACGATGAATTCGAGTCCTGAGACATGTGACAGTCCACAGCCAGTGACACATGAAGGGATGGGGTGGTTGAGGATGGAATGTCCCCAAATTACTATACCCTGATTTTAGTATACCTTAGAGATTCTGGAGATAAATTCCCACAGAATATAAATGCTTTATCCAAGCATTTCCCCAGCTGTAGTGTCTGTAATTAAAGCAATTGAATCTATTGTAACTTCTTCAAGAACACAATGAATTAGTTTGGAGATCTTCAGGACACAGGCTTAGTCTTTCGTTACATCTGAAACGAAACAATCTTATGCCATATTATGCTCTCTTAAGTATCTCTCAAGATTTCTGTACAACAATGAAAAAAGATCACAGCCAAGCATACAGGAGCAAGCAGGGCAAATATGTAATTTTTGTCAATCTTTCAGCTTCTTGACAAGTTCACTCTCCCTTTGTGGGCTCACTCAACATGCTTTGAGAGCACTATCCTTTCTTCCATCAGCTTACTCCAGTCCCAGAACAGACCTTCGAGGCATGTCCACACCATGCAGTGCCAAGAGCTCACTGCATGCACGCTGGCTACAGAATAAGAAGTCAGGCAACTGTTCTGCTAAGCTTCTTCCTTCAGAGTCAGACACTTCTGTTGCTGGACTGCAACCTACATACACAACAGTTCATTTGGAGCTCAGCCAGGTATCCACAGAAAAATGTCAGATTTTATGGTTTCAATTCAGTAAGGAGAGTTTAGTTTCCTGAATGCTGTGATCTGGTGTTATTGGAGATGCTCTTGGGTATCAAAGGATTTACAGGAGCCCTGAACCCTTATCCTGAAGAGAAGAACTTGGGAGCATTGGTTGATGAGAAACTCAAGATGACCAGGCAATGTGCACTTGTAGCCCAGAAAGCCAACTGTATCCTGGGCTGCATCAAAGGAAGCATGGCCAGCAGGTTGAGGGAGGGGATTCTGCCCCTCTACTTCGCTCTGGTGAGACCCCACCTGGAGTACTGGGTCCAGCTCTGCGGTCCCCAGTAAAAGACAGACATGGACCTGTTGAGGTGAGTCCTGAGGAGGGCCATGGAGATGATCAGAGGGCTGGAGCACCTCTTCTATGAAGACAGGCTGGGAGAGTTGGGGTTGTTCAGCTGGAAGGAGAGATGGCTCTGGGAAGACCTTACAGCAGCCTTCCAGTGCCTGAAGGGGGCCTACAAGAAAGCTGGAGAGGGGCTTTTTACAAGGGCATGTAGCGACAGGACAAGGGTAATGGCTTTACACTGAAAGAGGGTAGATTTAGATTAGATATAAGGGAGAAATTCTTCACTGTGAGGGTGGTGAGGCACTGGAGCAGGTTGCCCAGAGAAGTAGTGGATGCCCCATCCCTGGAATTGGTCAAGGCCAAGTTGGATGGGGCTTTGAGCAACCTGGTGTAGTGGAGTGAGGAGCTCAGTGTTGCTCATTGTGTCCTTCATGAACACTGAAATTTAAGGTGTTCCCCAAATAGAGATGACTAGTGTCATTTTAAGCACTGAATAGGTGCCTTGGATAACCTAGGGTGTCTCAGGTGACATCATACCATTGTGTTTAGGAACTGAATCCCACTAACAATGCAGAGACATCTGATGAAGTAATTATACTCTTATATATTAACTTTCCCCATCTCTCTGGCAACATTATAAGTAAAGTCTGCCTGGTTTAGTTGCAAAGTCACACGTGTCCTTGTACTAAGACACTCACATAGGTCTCAGCTTGATGCAACATGTACTTATGGGAGAAAGAAAGACTGCAAGCACTTGCAGTGGTTAAATGCCAACGAGATCTGGTCCAACAAAGCTTCATACTGACTCAGCTACTAAGTAAGATTGCGTTAAGCATGTAGCAAGCACATTTATATTATAAGACTTGAAAGGATAATCTCCACTCTTAAGTTGGGAAGTGACTCTGGATTAGACAAATATGGTACAAGCAGAAGAAAAAAAATCTAGATATTTTCCTCCACATTGTGGAATATATTGATAAACGTATGTTAGCATTTAACTATTCATTCTTTTGGAGAAAACTGGTTAACCCCTTAAGTGTTTTGCCCTGAAGGCAGACATTAAAAGTTAATTATAACCACATGGGACAAGCCCCTGGAGGACCGTGACAGCATTAAGCTGCTACCAACCAAGCATGCAGGATGTGCAGCACTCTCAGAGAACACCATGTACAAAAATGATGCTGTCTCCTTGAATGAGTTTTCAGAAGTTAAAAACATGCTACTTTTTGCATGCACAGTAAAAAGGCAGATTGCAAATGTTCTACTCAGAGCAAAAAAGCTTCCAACTGAAGAAGAATAATTAGAGCAAATGAAAGCACTGAGTAATGTGATTAAGCAATGTGGCACAGCGAGAGAGAACTACCACAAGTACTGTTTTACTTAGCGCTGCAAGGAGAGTATGGTAAAACCTCTTCTAAAGACCTTGGATTGCTACCTCATGATAAACCTTCCCAGTACCATATATGGTCTATGAAGGATTTTAATTTTATCAGTATAAAAAGAGAGAGGAGATGACACTTGTCCTTGGAGAAGATCATTTAGACCATATAGGCAAAAAAAAAAAAAAAGAAAAAGCTTCGTTCTAAGGGAGACACTGACTATGTTTGTGCAAGTAAATTAAGTGTGGCTGGAAGGTGTTGAGGTTAAGTAACATGGAATGGCCTGCATCTACACAAGTAAACTTTCTTCCCCTTAAATTAAAACACCTGTATCTAAGTTAACTGTCATGAATGGTCCCTGTGCTATTTCCCAAACCAAGCTGGGGACTGTTTAGGAGAAGCCCTATTGGACCGAGAAGCACGTGGGGGGCTTTTCTAATATAGTCGTAGAGAAAGCTGAGTTCTAGCAATGGGAAACATCTCTGCCTATTGCTTTTTAATAGAGAAGTAGTCATTATCTACTGAAGGTAAGTCAGGAGACATTCAGGAGACCCAATTCTGTTTTCCTCTTGCATTGAACAACTGGATTTATATTACAAGCACCAGAATTAGTGTGGCCCAGAACGGGTGCACCCAGCTCCTGCTAATATTTAGGAGCAGCATACCTCTCACCTAACTTAGCCTTCAAAAAGCTGGGTGACATCTATATACCCAATTTGAAAGTTAACCTGTTTTAAGCAGGGTGTTGGACCAGATGACTCCCAACATTTGCTTCCAACCTAAATTACTCTGCGATTATAATTGCTAAATAAAATAAGGATAGAAACAACTCTATGGCTTCTAAACCAAGTGTTACACACAGGCTATGTTCACTTTGCATGGGACCTGGCTTTGAATTTCTTCTTGCTCTGCTGTGGTGCCCTGTAGTTGTAAGACATGTTTAGCTGTGTGTGCGTGTTTAACATAAAATGTTCCTAAATTATGAGAGAATTCTGTTGCAGTCCCCCAAGCGGTGCATTCACAAAATGAAAATGAAGATGTGCTATGTGCTCTGTGTTTTAGTAAAAGGGCACGTCAAGGCGTGTGAATCTGTAAAACCTGCTGGGATAGGGTTGAAGGGTTATGTGAATTGAAAAGAGTCAGCCTGACCCATTTTTGTCCATACTGGAAACAGCCCATTAGGTTTGACACCCTCCAGACAAAGGTCTAGAGAATTCCAGTGGGGACAGGCCAAAAACCTATCAGGGACCATGCTAATAACTAGAGCAGTAAGTTGAACTAAGACTTGAAATGTCTAACTCTTAAATGGAAACATCTGGGTAAAATGGCACACACTTCTAAGGATCAGCACTTAGATTATCTGAGAGAGCATGTCTCTCCTATAATCCCATCAGTCTTGGCTTGGTTTTCAACTCCAGGTACAACTGTACAGGCAACAACAAAAAAAGCTGTATTACTAAAATGAGGTTTAATTCTCATTCTTGATCTTTATGCTTTCTTCATAAAGAAGAAAATAATATTTTCTGATTTCCTTCGCCCAAAGACTTCCACATACAGAGGACAACATACAGCATAGCACAAGGCAAGGAATTTCAAAGTGGGACAGAACTGGCTGGGGGGTCTATACTGCACTGGGCCAAGACAACAGCTTTTAAAAGCTACATAGCTGCCTTGGCAAACTATGGCACCTAATTAAAGGGGTTTTGACTATTATATACTTCCAGTTTGGTGTTAGCACACACATCCCTTCACTGTACCACACTCCACAATGTAGCCTGTTGTGTTTCCATCCATAAGGTTAAAATGTAAGATCATATTTTTTGGTAAAAATAATGACAGGAAGGAGGAAAAGGACCTGTGAATGAAATTTTTTTACACGATACTCAGGATCCAGCAAAATAATGCAACTGTGAATAAAGGACAGAGACTACCCGGGTACTGCAGGGGAAAAGTTTCTGGTAGAGACTGAGAAATATTGGTGATTTTGTAAATGACCCAATTGTAAATATTTTTAAAATTTGGTTGCTCAGCTTCCAACAGAGATTATTTAAACGGTGATTAATCAAGGGAGGGTAGATCCCAAAGACAGGAGAATGAGGAGCCTTTAATGTAAAACAGAGTGAAAAAGACTCGTTTAGCCTCCTGGAACAAAGGGCTTCTTTCTACCAATACTTTAAGAGACCAAGGGAAATCACTACATAGTGGAGGGGCAAAAACATCGCAGTGTTTTCAAGTTGGACCTCAAAAAGTTTGAGAAAATTTTTGATGAAACTAAACAGTGACAACTGATTGCACACAATGATGTAATGGAATAAAGATGGGATGATGCCTGCAATAAAATAGAGTTGAGTCAATGACCCAGCCGTATATTCCCATGTCATTGCATGACAAGGAGACATCCCGGAATTTCTTGTATGGTTGATACTTCATCAGGTCATGTAATTAGAAGAGGAAAGCATTCAATGTGTCTGCTCACATTGTGGATAACGTGCAAAGTGCCAGGGCTGAGGATGAGTGTCCGTCACAATCATACAATGGAGGATAACCCCACTCCCAGACCTTACCACTGGGTTACATGGTTCAAAGAACAGGCTCCTGTGTCCTATCCATCATCCAGGGTATTGGAAACAGTAAGTCAGCAGGGCTGGAATTTAAGAAAGTGAAACAAAGGAAGTCCTGTGTCCCAGACCAAAGTCTAACTAATATAGTGCTCAAAATGTTTTTGCTGGGACCTGGGATAATGACTATATTTTATAATCTTCTCAGGCAAGTTGGGGCATACAGTAATTGTGTTAAATATGCCTCCTCTGGACCTCCTTAAAGCATGGGCACCAGCTGGCAGTCTCTGTCCCAGCTGCTTATTCACACTACATGCTTTCTGCTACTCCCTAACACTGAGTCAGGCATGGCTCATTGGTGGACCACTCATGAAGCCACCCAGCTGTACCTCATTCACTGGGCTACAGAGCATAGAAAGCACATAGCATTGTGATGGAAAATTTCTGAGGTAGGGAGAGGAAAGGCATGTGGGATGCAAAAGCCAGTTGTGAGAAGCCATGCTTCATCTGTGAAACCAGTCAGGTCCAAGACGAGGTCTGTAGCTCCTGCCTCCGAGACAAGTGAAGTTTTGAGAAAGGAAGACTACTTCCAGAGAAGAGGCTTTGTGGCTTCTAAGACATGTTGTCTTTAACCACTACTGAAGTGCTGGCCTCATTGGGTTTGGAGCCTGTACAAACCAGAGTGCAGGGTGTGAGGACAGGCACAGCTCAGATGGCAGAAGTAACCCACAACGGGGAACTGACAAGTTCAGAGCAGTGAGGGGAAAGAGCATACAAGGAAACTTTGCAAAGGTTTGACAATTTTTTAATTTTCCTGATGGTAACTTTTAAAGACACTTATTAGCCCTGGTGCTCATGTTTGTGCAGGCATAACCTTTTGATATTAACATATTAACCCCCTTCCTAACCCTCCAATGTAAGGGAAGCTGCTATTTCCAGTTTAATGCTGTGGAAGTGAGGTAGGAAGTGGTTTATTGCCAGATCCATGCAGGGAGGGACTCAGGCACTGTAAAGAGGGAGAGAGGCAGGACTGAGGAATGCGGTTCTCCCCGCCTAGATTTACCCATCTAACAATTTGGCTTCTCCCTATGCTAACTGTCTAGGTTCCATCTCCATACTCTGCTGAGAATACTTGATTAATCCCATTAAACTTATATCTAAGTCTTAATACTGCACCACTGGCTGCCTGAATCTTTAAAAGAGTTCAGCAGTGTGACTTCTTAAATTTCTTACAGCAAAAATCTAAAGTCTTAAATCCTAAAGAGGAGAATGATTTTAAAAAGCCACTTTTCTCAGCTCTTGGGAGTATCTTGGTTCAGTTCTTTAAATCCCTAAGAAAGCACAGAGTTTTTTTTCTGCCCCCTTTGCAGGTATGTCTCTCTCTCCCCTTTTTTTTTGTTGTTTAAATTTTTCCCTATTTAATTTGGTTTATTTTTCTTTAACACACACTGATTCTTTGCCTTTATTTCTTTTAACTTTTTGCTTTACAAGCAATACAGTATGAACTCAACTACCATGCAGGGGAATAAAATGTTCTGATGTTCCTGAAGGGGCTACTTGCACTTTGAATCCAATCAGGTAAGAGAAGTAAAGTGATTTGTTTGCTTATGCTTTGCCTCTAGCAAAGGAACAAGAGGCAAGGGAACAAGAAGAATGGGAGATGGATAGAAACTTGGCTCCCTACTTCCCTTAATTTCTGGACAGAAGGGTAGAATATTAAATAGGGAAAAACAAGGGAAGAATTATGGAGATGTGCAAGGACTATGAACTAATAGATACTGTTGTAGCTCCAGAAAAATAGGTGAAAAAACCCATGGCAGCTGTTCCAGACCCAAATCTGCTACAACACTGTCTTGAGGGCAAAAAGCCTCCTGTGACAAAGTGGCAAGTGGACTTTGAAGGCCTGAGTCAGCACAAATTCTACCTTCTTTGCTCGTTGTGTCATTGCATGGGGGAGATCCCCTCAGAAGAGCATTGCAAAGGCTAATTGCCTCCTTCAGCTGTTGCTATGCAGCATGCCCACACACCTACTGCAGACTGTGGCCATTTTTTCCCACTTTACCCAGTAAAACTACTTCTGTACCACTCCTGTGCATGGGCTAGGTTGTACCAGAGCAGTTCTGCTGTTCATAGACTCTATTTTGATTCTCATGTGCTACAGGTGCTGTAGTGTCAACCAAACCCAACATTAAAGACTGTGCTGTTACCCATGCTGATGAATTGAGGGTCACTGGGACTCTGCAGTCACATAAACATCATCTATTATACATCTGAAAAACTGCTGAAGCCAGTGTCAGAAGTCCCAGCAACATGTGAACCTGTGAAGTGGCAAACCCATCAACTATATAACAGCTTCATGCCCAAGGCTAGCAAGGCTGGACGTAGCAGAAAGGGAAGACCCCTGCAATGTCTGGGGAATTGGCTAAATGGACCTAATATCTCTTTTCCATTGCTGGTGTCTGTGGGCTACATTACGCCCTTAGGCTGAGTCCTGAGTAAGGGGTGGCATGTAATTATGCTTCTCTAGGAGCAGCCCAAGGAAGGGACTGTGATGGAGGGAGTTATGATCCTTTCCCTGAATCCCTTTAGGTATAGGGTAGGAGGCAGTAAGTCATAGTGACCTGGAAGCAGGAGATTTTACTGCTGTGGCAGCTCTACCTCAGCTTTATTCACATCTGTATTCTCTCTTTTTTCCTACCTACTCCCCTGCTTCCTCTTTCTTCTTATCACACCTTGTGAGAAGATGCGGCCATTGGGTGGTGTTCGTACTCAACACTGAACCTAAATCTCATCTGCTTAAAGTGTCTTCTCTCCTTGAAGCCAGTAGAGTACCAGCTGTCATGTCCAGCACATGAGGTTGTGTAGTAGAGTACAGTGGTTCTGCTGCCACTTGGCAGGTGAATAGATAGTGGACAGTCCCTGGAGAGCCAGGAAAGGTCCTGTCCCATCACAGCATGGGGGACCGTGACAGGGACTTTATACGTGCAGGAGGCCTACCCTTACCCACAGAGGAGTATGCATGAGCTTCAAAGTAATTGCACTCTCAGTCTTAGAAACCAAACACATCTGCCAACTTGGTCTTCGTAAGTCCAGCAGTGAGTTGGAAAAGCCTTTTTTCACTGTCAAAAATGGAATTACGATCTCATGCTGTGATTTGGGGGCAAATTATTCCATCCTTCCCCCACAAACAGTCATACCTTTCAAGAGGTAAAGTGCCATTTGGAGTGGCATGGCTGAATTCAGCCTGTACGAGCAGTGAAAAACATGCAGTTTGTAGAGACACATCTCTTCGCTGGAAGAACATCAATTGCAGATGATCAGTGACTTTAAGAGCTGGAGGACATAAGCAATCATACTACTGAATCACAGTCCACTGCCTCTTTCTATCCATCACCATGTATCATTCCTTAAGACAAAAGAGATTAAGAAAGTTACTATCGTTTTATATTTTCCCATAGGAACTAAGCTAGGGACTCTGTGTAAGTATAAATGTACGTATATTTGATATGCGTATCTATTTTAATGTAAAAGTCATAGTATTGTCTATAAGAGCAGAATATTTGAAGCCATTATCACCAAGTATTTTGCAAATACGCAGAAGTAGCTGGGACACGAGCTGCAAGCTGGAATTCTTAGAGAAGACTGACAAAATTCATAAAAAGAAGGAATGTAAACATACATACAGGTAAAGATAAACAAGAATAAATGGTCATGTAAATAGATTCTGTCTGATGGGACTAATGGAGTTGGGAAAGGACATCCTTGGTGCTTGGATTTCCATTCACTGGTGATTCTTTCCCTCCCCGATCTTTATTGTCTGAAGTAGTGAACAAGTTGTTGAGATAGCACAAAACCTTTCAAGATCAAACACTCCCACTGACAGTCTCCTTCAGGGACAATAATAATCTGTGGTTTTAGAAACAGAGACACTAAAGCAAAAAGTGCTAACTAGTTACAGGAAAAATAACCCAGTAGGTGCAATTCTGGGTACATTCTCACATGCTGCATTGAAAATAAGTGTTCTTTTCTTAACCCAACTGATTCAAATTTGTAGTGCCATGTAGTGTGACACAGGAAGCCAATAGTACACAGTAGTAGTAGAAGGACAGGATTGTCTTGATGTTAATGCCTGATCTTTGGCCTTTATTTCCAAAAAAAGGTGAAAATTTGCCCTACCATTGTGTTGGGGTGGAAAATTTCTCACCCTGAATTTAACCCTGGTAATGTAAGTCAGAATCACCACAATTAAGTGTTTAATCTTGCTGGTGCTGTGCCCTCTTACATGCAGGGTTTATCCATTTTATCCGTGTATAGATTAAACAAAGTATAGCAACCAATTATTTTCTCTTCTGCCTTGCATAGATCTTTTCTATTGTACTAATCGTTTCCCTCTCTCTTTCTTACTATTTGAAAACTTCTAAATGAACCTATAATAGAACTCAGTTATCTAACAATGACCTGTTATTCAATTTGTATGAACAAACTACATAAAATCATTAAGGTGGAACGAGAATAAAAAAGAAACAAAAGAAAGAAAGGTGAAAGCATTATTTAGGACAAGAGGAAATAGCCTCAAGTTGAGCTAGGGGAGGTTTAGACTGGATATAAGGAAAAATTTCTGGTTTAGTGGTGGACTTGGCAGTGTTAGGTTAACGGTTGGACTTGAAGATCTTAAAGGTCTTTTCCAACCTAAATGATTCTATGTTTCTGTAATTCTGTAGAAAAAGGCCTATGGAATAAAAGCTCATTAGATGAAAATCCAAACAAAGGGTTATTCTAAGACAGCTTTTTATTCTCTGTATGTGGGCCATGATAAAAGTGGAATTCATATAACTTCAACTGAGCTGCCTAAAGATGTTGCTTAAATTAAGCTAGCTGTGATCATTCTCTTTCATATTACTGGAAACAAGAAGATTTCTCTGTCTCACAGACCTACCTTAGGAAGGAATAAATTATCTCAGGGATTTCTTGTTTTTTCCTTAGAAAATTAGAATCCTTCATAGAAGGGTTTTAGACAACTGGTTTACATCACATATCTGAAGCCCACATCTGAGCTATGTTATGGATGTGGTCAGCTTGTCCTGTGCCAATGAATCTCACCCTTAAATTATTACCTTAAGAAGCCGGAGGATGGCTCTGATGTGAAAGTTGATGTTAACATGACTAAATAACCAGGTAGAT
Organism: Sula dactylatra; assembly: GCA_013389905.1. Lineage (NCBI taxonomy): Eukaryota > Metazoa > Chordata > Aves > Suliformes > Sulidae > Sula > Sula dactylatra. Next base: position 12,363 of record WEKW01003216.1, on the reverse strand, counting down.
GTTATTAGGGTCATGGTGTCTTTCATAGTGGTTTTGAAATTATTAGTTGTAGGTAAGACCGAGTGAGCTTCTTCCTGAAAATATTTTACTTAGGGAAAAGTGCAGCTTTGCAAACTCAATCTATTTTTCATCTTAGGCTGAATTTAACATATGATTTCAATGTGGGAAAAATATTTCAAGAAGTCCAAAAATGTCAAAAAAAAAAAATTTTAAAAACTAAAGGCTGTGGTTTTTTTCTCATTTAAAGTTAATTTATTACAGAATAATAACTAAAGGTTATATACAGTTGAAAGTTCCATCAGAAAACCTTAAGTTTTGTCAGCTGAGGTTTTTCCTGAAGCAATCTGTTTTATTTTTTTTTTTTAGATTTGAACACTAAACTCAGAAATCAATTATTCATGAAGTTTATTTATGAATAGACCTGGCTGATGAATGTTTTCCTGCATCAGAAATCAACTTTTCTTAAAATGGAACTTTTCTTGAAAAATTGGCAGTGTTAAAGATATTTTCCGCAATCCAGTAAAACCCTTTTGCATTCTTCAACATTTTTTATCACGGATTGTGTTTACACTAAACCACAGTATTGGCAGTAGGTTTTTAATAAGTTGTGTTTATTTTTAAATGATATGAAATAGGAAATATGACAAATTTTCAAGACAATCAGAACACGAGTCTATTTGCTCTTTAAAAACAATAAAAAACCTCAGAATTTCTAAAATGGTACTTGAAGCAAATTCATGAATTTCTAATGTTCCTGAGTCCTTAGATTATTTCCTTTGCATATTAAGTTCTTTTTTTTTCTTGTGTCAGGGCACCTCAAATTCCAGTTAGCGCAAGGAAGATGGAGGTCATTTTACTCAATGCTGCATATCTAAAAACTAATCTGTAAGAGCCCTCTAAGCCATCTACATAGTCAGTGAAGAGAGGTACGCAGTGTAGTGTTTAACTTTTAGCTATACAGGGCTTAAGAGAGGTGAAATGGTTACCACTTCAGATAAGAAATAACATTTTTGGTGACCATAAATCAGGTGTCAGATGCAGCAATTGGCTCATCCACTGCAGTCTGAAAGAGCTGAGCCCTGCTGCAGCTTGATCTAATCCAAAAGGCAAGACAAATTAATGCCGGAACAACACTGAATGGCTACCTGAAAGAGACCCATGGCCTAACCCAGAGCCTTTTGGCCCGTTTTTGCCTTTACTTCTTTCCCATACCCAGAAACTCAGTAGAAGTAAGTCTGGCCATAACCTGGTTTAGCTGGGGTTTGTAACATGAAATCACTGGGCTGCAGATATTCATCCTTTTTTTTCCCAGCCTACTACAGGTTCTTAAATACCTTCATTTGTCCTGAGCACAAGCAGTGAAAATATGTTAAATTTTAAGTTGACATATCATTTTTGACAATCAAACAGTATTCGAAGACAGCTATTTAGTGTGGGATAAGTATTTCTTGGAAGAGCTTCCCTCTCTTTGTTTCTTATAAACCATATGCTGGGATTCATTCAGCAGCCTCTGTTATTAGCGCATCTAAATCAGCATGCTACCGATATTAATTTATCGCAGCTGAAACGAGGCCCTCTGACACTTTCTAATGGCTGCTTTTAAAACCTGCTGAAATGCAGCCCTGAGCCCTACATTCATCTGCCAAGACTGTGAATGAGCATATTCAATAAAAATTATTACTCTGTTCATGGAGACTAAATCAGGTTTTCAAATTTGGTTTCAGTTAATTGTGTATTTTTGGACAAAATCAAACACACAGATAAATAAGGACCCCCTCCAGTCCCCCAAATTGAGATAAATGCTAAATATAAGATGAGCATTCACCAGATATTTTAATGATAAGTTTCATTTTGGAAAAGCAGAAAGATGTTTCAGTATTTTCAAAATAAAAATGAGGTAATATTTCATTGAAAACGTCCACATACAAAAGAAAACTAAGACTTAAAAAGAAAGATAAAACGAAAACCAAGTAACCAAAATAGACTTGGGTTAAATCATCATTTTAAATCAAAAAAGAAACTTCTTTTTCACTTCAGCACAGCCTAATGCTTTTCCACAGGCTTTTTATTTCAGCAGCAAACTGAAAAACATTCCTTTATCCAACTCTTGTTACTACTAGAAAGATTGAGTTATGGCCAAAGAAGCATCAAAAAGGAATGTTTTCAGTGCTGAGCATTGGAGCTGGAGCTTGGCAGGGATGACAGACAGCTCTTGCTGTTCTAATCAGGAAGAAAAGTGTTCCATCCATGTGCCAAGAATACACAAGCAGCTGAATATGCCATTGTTTTTATTTACTTATTTTCCACGTAGTTCAGGTATCTGTAACTAGCCTTAAAAATGAGGAGGAAAAAGACATTACATTATTTGTATTGCCACTAGCTAGAAAATGATGGATTCCCACAGCATGGCTGGAGGGGTTTTATGGGATTTGCTTTTATTTTTTTAATCTTTCCTTCATTAATATTTAAGTCTAAACTTAGGGAAGTGAAAATGAATACATAACAAACAACAACTCATGTTACTCTTTTCAGGTCTAGTTTCAGAGCACTAGTAGCTGGTGAAAATATCAAATAGCAAATAACTGTTCTGTGGGACATGTTTTTACTGCACCTTACCAAGAACCATGTAACATTTCTTAACGCAATGCCATGCTGTCTCATTCACTAATTACTATAAATTGGCACAGCTTCATACTGCTAATAGAGTATTGCCAGGTTACGCAGATGGATAACCTGCATCACTGTTCAGAAATTTATTTTCCAGAACCTCATAACTAAACACTGTTTCCCTCCTGGAGAGAAAAATAAATCTCTGTTGATGTAAGCTGAAGTTGGATTTGTTTGCTTTGTGTCTGATTTCTGGAGAGTTTACCGTAAAATTATTCTACTGGCTTGGTGTATACTACCATCAGGAAAAAACAGAAGAGAAAAACTTTTTCATGTAATTAAAAAACCACCCAAAACCTCCAATCCTGAAATGCTTAATTAAACAGTTCTAGAGAGAAGTAGCCAGAGGCTGAATTTGGCATGGAAAATACATTGAAGAAACCTTTCTAAAGGACCGAATGAAAATGTGTTTTGATTTGATTAAGTTATAAGTTTTCTGGGAAAAAAAAAACCCCATCCTTCAAAGCAGTCAACTCAGTGAGTTCCTGCAGGACTATTAATGCCAGGAAAAAAAAATATTTCTAACAGGAGCATAATTTGGCCTGAAAAAAGATGGACCAGTTTTGAATTTTACAAGCACCAGTTTCCCAGGAAAGAGTCTACCCAGTGCTCTTCTTCTATGTCCTAATGAACTCATCTTTTCAGTGGTTAGTTTTTTGCCTTTAGAGTAGTCTATAGGGCTACTCCAAGGACCAGGTGTTGCTCCAAGAGTGTGGAAAATAAGCAGAGTCAGCAATCTCTATTTTTTCTGTATGCACCTGTCCTTAGGTTTTGACTTGGACTGGTGTTTTGAGCCAAGGTAATCAATTTCCATACTATGACCTTTACCTTGATATTTCCATACTATTTCCACAGTATGACCTTGATATTTTCCTTAAAGACTCAGCTCCTGAAATCAAGTGATTGTATAAGAACCTCGCTTTCCTACAAACAAATAAAGAAAAAAAAAAGTTTTTCCCAGAAAGAAAAAATTAGAAGCTTCTATTTTAAAAATAATCTATTTTAATGCGTTAAATGCAACTCAACATGCTAATGTTCTACAGTTAGAAGAATTGAATAACCAAAAAAGAAAAAGATAAATGAAAATCTTATGATAGACTTGCATATAATTAGGGGTCTATGAGCCCCTATTTCAGCTTGATGAAAAGGTAGTGAAATGAGCAGGCTGAAGCAAGAGGGGCTTTTTATGCAAATAACTAGAGGAACGCAAGGCAAGTTCACAATCTGACCCTCTCTGCTTATTTTAAAGCTGATAACTCAGTCAAATCTAAAGCCAGCTTTCATTCTAAGACCAAAAGTCTTTTCAGTGGGGACAATTTCCAGATGGGTTTCACACTTTTAGCCGCCAGCCACATCCACTGTAGAGCTACTCAATTAAATGTTGCAGATTTGACTGTTAATACTGACCTAATAATTTATTTTTTCACAGTCACTTTTTTTAAAACTGTTTGAAATACTTTGGAACAAACTTTTTCATGTTTTTGCTCTAGAACTATACATAGTAACTTAAGGTAGGAACATTTGGTCCTTGTTAGTAGGAAAGCCTTTTAACAGATAAAACCCTTTCTCTTTAGAAAATACCTCCATAATGCAAAGAAATATTACTCAAGTGTGCATAAAGCCACTGTGCTGAACATGCAAAACAGGGTATTTCTCTTGCACCCATTTCACAATATAGAAAAAGTATCTACTGCATCCCTGCATGCAAGAACCAACCTACAATTTCTGCAGTGTCCCCATGGCTTTTCCCCTTGATGGTCAAGCTAGAGACTCTTCTCATTAAAAAGGTGGCCATGCAACATATTACCAGTGATTTTTAAAGAGTGATTCAGGGTCTTCAGTCTAATCTAAAAGCCATGAATGTCTGTAGCAGATCTGCTGTCTTCACTGGGCTCTGCAGTAGGTCTTTAACCCATTGAGGCTGAGTCAGGGAAACAGAGTGAGGTGAAGGGGCTAGCTGTGGTCCCTAATCAGGCTAGCTGGAGGGGTTAAGGAGGAAGATTTTTTCCAAGTTTAAAGTGTTTTATCTAAAACCTGTTTCCAAATGAAAATACTCGTAATAGTAGTCCTAAGGGAAGCTGCACACAATGTGCTCCGGCTTTGAAAAATGTCAGATTGATTCACCACGAGCAGCGCAGGAATTCTGGTTTTGAAGGCTGATATGGCTTGAGGAGCTTGTGCCATTTGTGCCAACAGCATTTTGGGATTCCCTTTCTGTTCTGGGCATTAGTCAAGAAAAGCTGCAATCCAAAACCAATGTACAAACCTCATATCGGGGTTGATTCTCTCTCCTAGTACATTCAGCCATCTCCATTATCTCCAGTTGATCTTCCTGCCATGATATGTGATGAGAAAACAGCTTGGAATAGCACAAAGCCATGGAGAGCAGGCAAGGCAGGGTGCCAAAGCAGAGATGAGGGTAATTCCTCATCTGCCCTGAGGGCTCAGTGTCCCAGAGGAGTTATCATTTTTTGCTCTTTTTTTGTGTGATGCCACTTGAAGAATTAATACAGCAGCCTGGTGGAGGCTATTATTATGATGCCATTATTATACCCAGATCTGTATCATCACCTCTCACAACAGAAATTCATCCCTGAGCAGTGATGCCATCTGGCTGGAGCAGCAAGCTGGGACCTGGCTCATCACAGACAAATGCAAACACAGGAAGGACCTACAAGCTGTCTGTGCCATTGCACCACCCCAGAAACTTTCTAGAAGATGAGGTAGTTGAACCATTTTCCTTCTTTCCAGGCTTAGCATGAAGTAGCAGCAATCTCCTCCTGCCCCGTTTAGGTGCTAAAACCCAGTAGAAAGTGTGAAATCTAAACCTGATGATAGTCTGCAAAATTGATGCCTAGCTTGAACATTATATTCACTGAAGTCACAAAGGGAGGAAACAGATGAACAATCCTACGAGCAATCCATGTGAAACAACTTTCTCCAAAACAAGGAGAAACCCAGGAATGGGGCACTGAATCACAGAGGCTGAGCTCGTGTGGTTCAGTAGTTCAAGCAGGGAGCACCACAATGTTTATGTAATACAAAGCAGCCCCCTCTTCCTTGTTTGGTATCTAGTCTTGGATATACTATGTCTTGTAGATACTTAAAGATAGCTCTAGTTTCTCTCCTGAAAAAAAAAAAAAATCAATGTGCTGCAACACAGTAACAATGTATTTCAAGGAGATTTACCTTTCTGCAACTGCTGTTAATTCTGGTTTAACAGGGTAGAAAGGTATGACTTCAAAACATAGAAAATGGTCCTTTAGTGCAGAAGTTACTTGTGATCCAGCTCTGAACCCAGTGCAGACTTATAGGACTGGGAAGCAAGAGCTACTTTAAACATACAAGTATTAATTATTTTCCCACTGCATCACAATTACCTTTAAATTAAAGTGAATTGGGCAGTTGAAGTAGAAGAGACAGCTGGGAAGTGGTTGATTCACCATCCCTGGAGGTATTTAAAAGATGTGTAGATGTGGTGCTGAGGGACATGGTTTAGTGGTGGGCTTGGCAGTGTTAGGTTTATGCTTGGGCTTGATGATCTTAAAGGTCTTTTCCAACCTAAAGGATTCTATGACATCCCACAGTCCACGTTGCCCTGCCCACCTTCGCCCTTCAGAACCTCCAGCAGCCCTGGCTGCTGATTCCAGCCCTGGCCATTCACTGGTACCAGCTCCTAATTTGAACTGAAATGCCATCATCTTTTGTTGACAAATGTCAATAGCCCTTGTTTAAATGTTTCTCAAGAGTCTTACTACTTTCTGAACTCTTACAGAAGGCTTTTTGTGAGCTGGTAGTGTTATATATGAATAATTAGGTGAGTGTTTCTAAGGTTTTCATTTTCTTTTCTTTTTCTCTCCGCTTTTCTTCCTGTATTGCTCCCTGGAGCTGCACCTGTAAAAGTGGTGGCGAATCAGCCTTTCAGAGCGTGCCTGGCACACAGAAGATGAGGTTCTCATTGATTTTGGATGGAGCAAGCCAGAGAATGGGGTAATCCCTGGGAGCAGAGATGTGTGAGAAAAGGAGAGCGAGCTGTCAGAAAACTGAGGACAGGACTCACAGGATAAGATACGTGTCATCAGTACTCTGCGGTGTGCAAGAGTACTGAATGCACAGATACCCTCGTGGTTGCAAACAGAGATGCTTTTCTCCCCAAATGTGCTCTACTTTGTTCTGCCCGGCTACCTGACAGCTGGTTGAGCTGTCTTAAAACTTGAGAGCTTTGCAATTTCTCCCCATTCTTTCTCCCCTTCCCCCAGTCCCACCCTTCCCGCTTCTGCTCTCTTTATCTCTCTACCCTGAAAATGTTAAGAATGATAACTAAACTTTTGAATTTTTTTCTATACCTGAATAACCTCTTGTGTGCAGGATATTTTCTGCTTTAGGGCACAATCTGTTGCAGCGCAGTTATAACTGTTGCTAAGGCACCTATTGTCATTATATATGCCTTGGCAACAAGGCATTCTGACGTGTTTCTCATCTGTGAACCCGGTGATTTATTGATAATGCTAATCTTGTTTGAAAGTTATAGAGCTTGTAAGTCAAATGTGTTTAAAGGGAGATTGGAGATTCCTACTCCCCAACTTTTTATTGTTTGCATGCCAGTATAATCAAGTTTTTCAGCCGCCGTTGGAGGAGCTCAAGGTGTTTCACAAACATGAATGAAGCCTCACAATGGTACCAAAAGGAGGCTTTTTACATACTCATTAAATGCAACAGAGAAACTGAGTAGCAGAAATGACAATACATAACCTATCTCACATCAAGTAACCATAGAACTGAGCCTCAAGGGGACATTGGGCAAGTTTTATATTATCTTTTCTACAATATATAGTAATTGATTTGTACGCCCATATCCTCTGTTGAAAACACAATTTTCTATTAAAAACAATTTGGATGGATACTTTTTTATTACCTTTCCTATATGATACTCTTCTATAGTGAAAGATGTTCCTTGCCCTGAAGTGCTTTCCATCTGATCAGCTCAGCCAGACAAAATAAGTTTTACAATCTCTGTTTTACAAATGAGGAAATAGGATACGGAGACATTAAGGAGACAGCTTTTGCAAGATCTCAGCAGACAAGGGATTCTCAGATATCATAAAGGAAGTTGCAAGTTCTGACCACTTATGGAAATATAGCTATTAGACAGATAATTAGATACAAAAGTTTTCCATTTCTTCCTCTCCCATTCCTTATTATAGAACGATCTGGACTTTACTGTTATTGTGGTATTCAGCTCTCCTTCAACATGCAAAGACACTGTTTAGCTCCATTTTTCAGATGGTGAATGCTGGCACAGAAAGGCTAAAGTTTTGTTCCAAAAAGGTATTTGAGCACCCAAATGCCTCTGTTCTCTTGAATTCAATATTCTGATGTTATTGGCATTTACATGAGCCCTGTTCAATTTTATCCTTGCTCTAAAACTGCCTGAAGTCCCTTAAATATGTGTGTTGGCACAACATTCCCTAGGGTCTGATGCCACCAAGTGATTAGAAACCCTAATTATAACTAAACCCAGTACCTTCCCAGTGTGTTCCCTTGCCTAGCTTACCTGAAAGGCTCCTTAGAGGCAATTAAGCTTTTATTTTTTATTTTTCTTTTCCTGAAAGATGAAGTGGAATTTTCATCTTATCAGCAGTTTAATGTATAATCACTTAGGATACGGATACAAGTCTCAATCCAAAAATAGGTTTTACTGTCTACTCGTAATGCAACTGCTTTCACAAAAAAATCCTGCAGGCAGACAATAATGCCTTTTTCTTAGCAGCTTCCACTCTCCTGTGTCTTTGCGTTCATGGCAAGGGTCCAGATCCCACCTAACTTCAGACTTTCAACTGAAGTGCCAAGTTTAGGGTTCAACTCACTTTATTTTAGTTTCCCAGAAGTTAACCATCATTGCTACACCGTTAGGCTGCCTTGGAGTCAGTGAGGAAAAGAAGATCTTGCCCATCTGAGAGCTGAATGACCTCCTCTGAAGGTGCTGGTGTGTCACTACAAAAAGAAAGGGAATTTTGCTGACTAAGCTCCTAAGTCAGGTAATTCAGAGTTTTCACGCTGTAGTTAAGACAGTTATATCAGTAGTGCCAATTGTATCTTCTACTTCCTTTATCTTCTGCCTCTGGTTAAACGCTTCCCTTGCATTGTGTGTGCCACTCTCCTGGTCCCCTCCCTTCCCTCCACCAATCACCTCTAGAAGCTAAAGCTTAGAAAATTAAGCCTTACAAAAATAAAAGAACTCCCAAAACTTGAAAACCCAACAGTAATCATTGTATTCACGCTGAATGAGGGCTCAGATGAATGCCAGAAATGACACAAAACAGTGGCACAGCTATGTGGCTGATGGCAATGGGGGCTGAGGACAGATCTTCCCCTTTAGTGGGGTTAGTCGTTAGATAGGTTCAGGTATAATATGAAACCCTTTGGTTAGTCAGGTGCATGAGGGCAGTGAGGATGTATCTGAGACAAAAAAGTAGACCTAAGCATGTCCGGTCCTAAGTGAGTTGACTGGTGTCAGAAATTATTCACCAGAGAAGGGATTAAAACCCAGATCCAGCTGAATATGATGTCCTTACCCCAAAAAACTCTCTAATGACAGTATACGCACTTCTGTGCAGTCTTATTCATGGGCCATCTGCTTGGCATTTCTAGACCACTGAAATGGCAGGTACTAAGAAAAATATCCAAAATGAGGAAAGAAGTCACTGGCAAATCTAGGAACCAATGTTGGTTTGTCTTACACAGTTAACTCCAAAAAACACTATTCCGGCTTAGTTCACTTACTGTAGGTCTATGTAGATCTGTGATACCTTGTGCAGCTTCACTAATGCTACCTCATATAAAGAAAAGCAGACAAAGCACAGAAATAATCACTTTTACACTTTAATACTATTGATATATCTATCTGCCAAATCAGATCTAACTCTCTGAAAACACTGAGGCTCCTCTCCAGCCTTCTGGCTTTTGTCTTCATCGAGTGATGGGAGGCAGCTGGCTGGCATGAATCAAACATTCACGACTGCAGAATTCTCTCCCATCTGTTGTAAAACCAGTGCAAGCATGAACAACTGAGAGGTGAAACAATTTTTCAACCTCCTCAACAATCTCATAAATTATCTGCAGCTAAATAACCTAGAAAGCAGAGCAGAATCTCCCAGCCTTAGGTAACAATTACACTGTGTGAACTTTGAGAAACCTCTTGCTAGCACTCAAAATTAGGAGCTTAATACACAAATGAATAGTGAAGGCATGGTGACAGCAGTGTTCAGAAAATGCTTTTGCAACCCACCCAGGTGTTGTGCTGATTTGTTTCTGAATGGGGAAATGTCCTAATTGGTTTCACTGGAGAAAAGGAAGTGTAGACTGGTGTTGCCTGTCTCTGAAATACTGAAGAGCGTGAATCAGTTTGCTCGCCCACGCAAGGCAAGGGAATGCTCAGGTCACCTGCTTAACATCAGGTGCTTCATTTAGACACCAGTCCAAGAGTACAGCTGTCTGACTTCTGAGCTCTTGTGAAAGTCAGAGTGAGATTTTAGTTCTTAGTGCCACCGAAAATATAAGGAGTCCTTGACAGTACGTTTTCAAGTTTTTCCCCCAACTCAAAACGCATTAAGTTTTTATTAGGCCAAGCACTTTTGATCAAATGACTCACCCGTGTTTAAGTTTTCTTTCATTTCCTAGTCATCTGTTTTTCCTCTTCCTCCTAAATATTCTTTCTTCTAATGGTCCTCAAATATTTTATATAGGTATTTTACTCATATTTCCACCTTACTCAGCCATTCATCTGTATTTTGCACTTATGAGCCTTTCACCAGCACTTTTGCACAGCTCAGAGCTGGGAGATCTCAGTAAGATTTTGGAATAGAATCACAACCTCTTTACATAGACACGGTGCTGTGCTGCTTCTTTTCCTTTTCTCTAAGGGTTCATCTTCCCGTGGAAGCAGCTGAGGCAATGTGCAGCCCATGTGCACACAATTGTAGACAGTATTGATAAACTCAGGAAGCTCTGAATCCCCACAACCATAAGCACATCCACCAATAAATAATTTTATTCAAGAAAATCACACTTTTATCTTTAAAAATTTCCTTGTCTTCTGAATTATTCAATAATTATATGATCTCCAAATAACTGCTTTTCCTCCAGTGCCTAATAATCCCTTCTACTCTCATTTTTCTTGGCATTTCTAATTTTTTTTTCCAAGGATTGCAGGCCTCAAGCAGGTATCTCAGGTGTGTTCTCATGAGTACTTAATAGTAGCATACTAATCTCTGGCTCTTTGATTTAATGCCTCCCAAAATCACATCAGTCTATGTTATTTATTTATTTTCTGCTTTAGCACATGGCAAGCATGTAGCAACTTTGCTGTTTGCTCCCAACCCAAATTTCTTTCAGCATTCACTTTCTCCCAAACCTCTGCCTCTGCCTGCCAGCAAATAGCTCTACTCCTGATTATTGCACCCAGGTGAAGCAAAGGGTAATTTGGCCCTTGTTTCTTAATAATACATCTCTTCTGGTAACCATGGCGAATTGTTTTGGATTTTTCTCTATGAATTATTAATGAGATTCAATTTAGCTTGATTATTAATTCTAACCTCTGCAGTGTATGAATAAGCAATCTCATTGCTTAATATTAGTGCCTGACCATTATTCTCTACAACTAATGACCTGTCATAGATATCTGGGTCTAAAAGTCATCGGGAAACTGGAAAGTACTTAATTACTATTAATTTAATAAAACAATGATTGAACTAAAAGTGAAAAGCTGTCAGTGCTTTGCCCCCAATTAATAGGAAAATAAATTAATAAGACATCTGGAGCGACACGTCAGCAGTCAAAATAGTTTTTGATACAGGGGCAATTCTGAGTCTGCATTTCCCTGTGCCTAAGTCTTGCACTGTCACATGTCATCTCGGGAAGAAGCACAACTTTGCCATCCCCACTTTTGTACGGTTTGCTTG
>WEKW01003213.1:0-13978 GCA_013389905.1 Sula dactylatra | reverse complement strand
ACAGACAGATGTGCTTATGGCCTGTTGCTACCTGCTAGAAATTTTTGATCTAAACAAGCAATTCCGGACATCCCATTACAATGCCTTTTCTTTAAAGAAAGTTAAAAGAACTATTATGTTAGCTAAAAATGCAAAAAGACCTCTTTTGGTTTTGTTTTTTTGTTTTGGCCGGTTTTTTTTGTTGGGTTTTTGTTTGTTTTTCTACAGATTAATTTCTGGATACATAAGAACTTCCAAACTTTACAAAGACAGACAGATCATTAACCAAAAATACTATTTGAGCTTCATCATCTTAATTCACTGTCATATGGCTAATAACTCAGCAAAAACTGTATTTTTTTAAATAAGGCCTTCTGTGAGAAGCAGCAACAGGAGTAATATGCCTTCTTCTAGAGTATTCGGTATTTATTTTCGTTCCTCATTCTCAGAGTTGCCTTCAGCCACCATCAGTAACTACATCAAAAGTGTCCAAATGAGCTACAGGATCAGAAAGCTCTTTCATTTCTCATTCCACATATGCAGACTTCACCTGTCAATACTTAATGAATTTTTATATATCCTGCCCAATGAATCGTCAAAAATGGACCCCAAGATATCTCTGTATGCTGCTTCTCTTAATTTTCAGGCTGTATAAGACAACTATTTACACTAAATCAATAAGATCTTTATTAAGTGCCTGTAGTAGCATCTTTGAAATCTGCAATGGTTTTGCAAGTTATAAAAGCTCATCACTCTAAATTAGCAATTGAAAATGGATTTAGACTGGACACCAAATCTTGGAATAATTTCTGGCTGTGAAAGAACACACTGCTTTGTTTTCCCCTTTTTCATTATTAAAAACAAAAGTAAGTGATATATATAACTTGTAAGATTTTAAGAAACATTTTTTTCTTCTGAGGGAGGGCAAAGATAGAAGAGTATCCCATTCAGTGAGCAAAAAAGTATTGTTATTTTAAATTAGCTTTTTTTTTTAACATTGGTATTCAATTCTCATATTAATAAACTTAAAAATTCAGATTACCTTTCTCCAAATGTTAAATTGACTAATGATCACTACATTGAATAATAAAAATCGTTTTGAATTTCCCTTTATGAATGTAATTGGCGGATAAAACTAAGGACAACACACAAACATTTAAGTGATGAGCATGGCACAGGACCTTCTTGATTTGGGGTAAGAACAGACAACATTCTTCTCTGGAAAGAAGAATCAACTATGTGACTGGATTAAAAAGAAAGACATAGAAAGTGTGTATTTTAGATTGGAGGCAAATAAAATATTATTAGTAACTATTTGTAAAACAGTAGTGACTCCTGTCAAGGTCATGGCCATAAAGACAGCTGAACAGTCTGTATTTTTCAGAGAGTAACACCCATAGGTATTTACAGAGAACTGCAAACACCTGCATATGTATTCTAAGAAGCATTCAAGGGCAAATCCAGAGCACTTGTACATAATCATGAAATGATTATTACAAAATGCACATAAAACACTCAAATGGCTTCCCAATATACATAAAACCTTGATGGTTATGATAGTGCAGTTATAATATAACCTTAAGCCTGTGGTGTACCTTCCTAGAAACACTTGGATCTATTATGTAATTTTCTCTCTTTTTCTGTTGTTTCAATGCTGCCCTCCACTCCCCTCCTCCCTCTTAGTTTTTCTCTTTCAGAGACCATTCTTATTGCCCTGTAATTCCTGCTGAGAGGCAAAGGTAGGCTAAGCCGTATGTTGCTCAGTGCTCTCACTAATCAGCAGTCACTGGAAATGCCCAATTACAGCTGAAGGCCAGAACAGGGCTTAGTAACAAAAAAGCCCTATTGCCATTCTGTGTGCACTAGCCAGGTAGAAAACAAAAATAGAGGTGGAGACATGTTAAGAATATGGGTAAAAAGCCAACCGATATCTAAGTAGTTTAATATGTTTTATCTTGGAAAAGTTACTAAACCCTAATGAAATCTACAGAAGTCTGACAGATGATATTATATACTGATGTATCGTAGCTATCTTTTTTTCCTGTCTAGCATTGTAGGGCTGGTTTTACTGGAATCTACTGCTACCACTCACTGGAGGAGTGGTAAGTGCATTGGTGTTATTGTTTGTTCTTAAATTAACATTCACTTTCCAGGACAATAAACAAAACACCAAAGTACAATTATTTTTGTAATAGTTTGATAGGACACAACTGTTTTTCATAATCCTTCCCCTTCCTTACTCTCAATCAAAATTTATGTTATGATATTTCAGAACATGGGAGTTATTTGGTAAAGAGCTCTGTAGATGTAAGCAAGGGCCTATGTCTGGAGAATATAACACCAGGGTTTTGTGTACATAACAACCACAGATATTCAGATGGTAATTTCACATGTGGCAGTCTCAAATCTGGGTTTACCTGATTGCAAACATAAAAATAAGCAACAAATTTTTTTGCTAATGAACACCAATAGTTATCAATGTAATTTACATTAAGTTATAAAGGAATAGCAGCAGCTACCTAACAAACAGTGATTAGGAAAAAAGTGTTACTGAAACAAATGTCCTACTCCGAGAGCTCAGTCATTGTCACTGCATAACCACTTTGTGAAACCAGCCTGCTTAAGGAGGTCCTGATTCTGTAGTGTGAAACAGCTTCTTGAACACGTTGTAAGGGATCAGTGCAACATTAAAGCTCTTAAACCTGTCCCCCCACACCTTTTCCCATGATTGTCTGAACAGAGTTTAATTATGTTCTAACATACTACCAGTAAGCTATGTCAAAATAAGGATTTTAAGACCTACTCTTGATACCATTTTTTTTTTAAATGAGACTATTTAAAAGCGATAAGTAGGTTTCTTGGCCTGATCATATTTTTTAAATTGTATTTAGCAATGTGCACTGTTTCGTTTTCAGCTATGAATATATAAAAGAGGTATGTCTAAAATTATCTTTAAAGGACCACTTTAGGCATGTATCATAAAAATATAGTTTTCTATCACAGTCTCATTATCAAATCTGAGAAAATCCAAAAAAACTTCTACAAGTGGCAAAATAAACAGTATTATATGTTATGCATTTAGTTTTCTGAAGACTGACTAGCTCTTTTGCCATGAATTCAGTATTACCTACTGGTCGTTATTTTTTCAGAAGTCATGAGTCTTTGAAACTGCTTGATAAGGAGGCCTCGCTACTGAGATTACCAATAGCCTTTTTATAGAAGCCTGCAGTAACACTGTAAAAGCAAAAGAAGATTAGCAGAGTATAAAAATAATTGGACTCTAGTGCTGTATTGATATTTTAGAGGAAAGATCTGCTGTCATGTCTGGGCCAAGTTATCTGTGGTAAATTCTACTGAATGTAGCACATTTACCCAACTGATACTTCATCGTGTTCTTTATGCAATAAATATGCCCAACAAGGTGAGAGACATACAGTGTCAGATAATTTAACATATTTGCATCATTACGTGCATCTGACATAAAACTTAAATCTCATTTCTCAGGTGACAGAAAGGGTAGAAAAAAGATATAAAGAATCAAAGAATCACAGAATGGCAGGGGTTGGAAGGGACCTCTGGAGATCATCTTGTCCAAACCCTCTGCTTAAGAAGGTTCACCTAGAGCAGGGTGCACAGGACCGCGTCCAAGTGCGTTCTGAATATTTCCAGAGAATGAGACTCCACAACCTCTCTGGGCAGCCTGTTCCACTGCTCTGTCACCCTCACAGTAAAGAAGTTTTTCCTCATATTCAGGTGGAACTTCCTGTGTTCCAGTTTGTGCCCATTGCCCCTTGTCCTGTTGTTGGGCACCACTGAAAAGAGTCTGGCCCCACCCTCTTGACACCCATCCTTTAGGTATTTGTAAGCATTGATAAGTCTTCTCTTCTCCAGGCTAGACAAACCTAGGTCTCTCAGCCTTTCCTCATAAGAGAGGTGCTCCAGTCCCCTGATCATCATCGTAGCTCTCCACTGGACACTCTCCAGTAGTTCCCTGCCTGTCTTGAACTGGGGAGCCCAGAACTGGATGCAGTCCTCCAGACGCAGCCTCACTAAGGCAGAGTAGAGGGGGAGGATAACCTCCCTCCACCTGCTGGCCACACTTCTTTTAATGCACCCCAGGACACCGTTGGCCTTCTTGGCCACAAGGGCATGTTGCTGGCTCATGGTCACCTTGCTGTCCACCAGCACTCCCAGGTCCTTCTCAGGGAAGTTGCTTTCCAGCAGGTCAGCCCCCAACCTGTACTGGTGCATGGGGTTGTTCCTCCCCAGGGGCAGGACCTTACACAAAATGACACTGTCAGAAACATTAACTCATCTTAGAAACATTAGATATTAACAAGTAATTTCACTTCTTAAAGAACTTGTCTAAAATAACTGCCCAACATATTTCAATATTTATTATTGCTGCACAGGAGCTTAGTATTATTTACAGCCTCAAACCCTATGGATATGAAGAAAAGACAAGAAGAACAACAAAGTAATCATCCAAAGAACACTTAAATAAAAAACACAATTGAAAAAAATAATTTCACATTATCTTACAAAGGGTAATCAGAAGAGAAAAGGTGAGATACTCTACTGACAGGCATAATACATAGTTTCCAGATTTGGCTGCTCTTCCTTTTTCTATAATCTATTCTGCATGCAGGCTCTAAAGTTTCTCTACATATCAAGGCACAAGACTGGGTTCACCACAGCTGCTGGGTACTCCACTAAGCTATTGTCCAGAGGGTGAAGGGGACAAAGCAATGGAGTCTGTATCCTTGGCACCAAATGTTACAGCAACTGACATCTATCCTCTACAAGTTTCCACCTCCTAATCAGTGATGGGAAAAAAAAATGCAAGACTAAAGCCTGTGTCAACAACAGCAGGAGCCACAGGCTCGTTCCTCCTGCACAGCTTCAACACAACTGCTGGTCCCACACAAAACTACACAGGAGTCAAGAGCAAGGAGTATAACTGGACTGACTATTCAAACACAAAAAACTGCAGTGTAGGAAAAATTCTATGCAAACTCTAGGCATAATAAACACCTTCCATTCCCCTCAGAAGAAATAAAACAAATTTTTGTTCTTCCCTATAGCATAAAATAACTGAAAATTTGCTTCAAATCATACTTGGAACACAAACAATCTTTCTAGCTGCCTCCACTTTTTCCCCCTCTGTCCATGCCTCATGAGTCCCCTGTAATTATTGTTCAGCTCTTTAGACATACAGCCCCAGAGGCCAGTTAGGTCTTACATTTACTGCATTAGGAAAATGCCATGGTGCAGAGCGAGAGTGACAGGATCACTATACATTCAGAAAGTGTTTGCACTATGAGTTCTATAAACTAGTAATCCAAACCTTCTTCCAGAACCAGGTGTTTTCTTTGGATTGCTGAATATAGTTTTGTTTTTCTAAAGTCTCTCTTCATTTTACAGCACTCTGAGAAAATGAGTAAAGCCCTTTATGTACAGCACACATGACATTTGATTCTGAGTACATGTCACTAGACTTCTAAAGCCATTTGATGGCTACTTCAGATACCTTCAAATTAATTAAAATTAAAGAGCTCTTCACAATACACACTAGCATTCACCTCTGAAACATCAGGTCAATTATGTTCATGAAACTATTTAAACCTTTCTGAACTTCCAGGGTAGAAAGGGAATTACTGCATCTGTCAATCAAGAAAAGATTCTGTAACTGTTATCTATATTTCTCCCCAAGGCTCCAACTCCCTACAGATTCACTAAGAGTATTCAGTTTTAGTACTAATAGGAAGCTGTGTTTGAAGTGTATTAGAATCCCACCCCTCAGTACTATTGTTGAGGTAATATCATACCTCAGTATTCAAATGAAATGGTGGTGTGTCCATCATTAAAATTCTGCTTAATTATCATTAAACAGGAAATCTGCAGACTAGCTGTCCACTCCTTCCTATTTCTCTTCTACTAGTGTTCATTTTCATTGGATTCCTAAACTGAAATTTAGAGGTAAAACACAATTTAACTCCAGGAAATTTTTATTGTTATTCAGGGATTAGTTGTTTATACATTAATCTGGGGCTATGGAGACAATATGCACATTGAAGTATTTCTATTTCATAAGTGAAAGCAGGTAGTGAACACCAATCTGCTAGCCACAAAATTACAACTGTTTGATGTATCCAAAGGCAGCTCACACAGCTCTTGGTTTGCCTTGCTATGTCCCTTTCAGTTATTTCCCTACGCACCCAATACAGAGTTAATAAGCAACTTCTCCACACTGCCATACAAGAAACACAGACTGGTTGATTTAGGTAACTTTAGCCTCCTCATTTTTATTTTCTTTTCTCATCTCCCACATTTTGAGCCTGTTTGTGCAGCCCCAAGCACAGCTGAACAGCCTGCACTGGCTCCCCTGAATACCATAACACAAACAGAGACATTTTCTTCACTTGTTCTGATGGGGTTTTTTTGTCAAGTGGATTCCTCTCATAGTAAATGACCCATTAAGTGACTAAATCCATTTATCCCTGCAAAAGCAAAGAACTATTTCAGAAGAAAGAAAATCTACTGCTAAAGATTCTATTGAAATTCAGGAATTTACCCTGGATTTCCAAAGTGGTTTCAACAAAAGTTGGATCTTGGCCCATTTCTGATGATGCAATAATCAGCATCTAGGTATTTTTCCCTGGCAAGTGAGTAGTGGTAGGACAGGATAACTTTGAACGTTCCTTGGCTTCACTCAAGACTCATAAAAGGACATTAAATCATCCTCTTATCATCACCAATTTTTAAGTCTGGCATTGTTTGGAAAAGCACACTTTCATTCCCTTAACACTCTAGCAGTTTTGTAAAGTACCACCCCCTACAGCAGAGTAACTTTCACCTCACCTACTATATCCTGTGCTCACTCATTCCAGTCCAGCACTTTGGATGTTTTTTTGTATAGTCACAGCTGACCATAGACAATGAACTATGAACCAAACAAACCCCAAATCCCTAAGTGGGCAGATGAAGGATATTCTGTATTTTGGTTCCCATACACCTACAGCTTTCTCTCATTAAATGAGCTGTAACTTGAGTAGTGACCCAGTTCTGCTGTATCTTTTATTGTTGGAACAAAAACAATTATGAACAGCTCCCAATGAAGCTAAATCTTTTCACATTTTTCTTAAAACACTCTGCTCATTTCTGATACACTTAAATCTAATTCAGTCTCTGTAGACCTCCTAATGCCTTGAATGTACACAGATGAATGCAGAAAGATTAAACATTTTCTTACTGTGACCTACAACAATGTGCTGAAACTTTAATTATTATGTTAATTCAAGCATTGGGCCCAGTGGATTTATTATATCCCAGAAGCTAATACAATCTACTCTGAAGTGAGATGTGGGCATTAACTGCATCTAAGTATTTTGTCTACAAATATTTAGGCAGAATAACTAACAGCTATGCACTAAATAAAATATTATTAAAATCTAATCCTAATTTTGGAGCATTTTCCTCAAGTAGATGAGTAGTTCCTCAGAAAAATACTAAAAATGTAGTTGCCTGTAGGAGCAAATCTTGTGTCTTGGACAAGCATTATCACCCCAAAGTCCGGCCTTTTGAAGCAAGACTAGTATTTATTAGACAAAGACCTTTATTGTACTTCTCAGAACTCCCTATCTTATGCAGATATATACCATTATAGGATGACATTTGGGGGGAAAAAAAACAAAATAATTTTTTTTCCACTGCAGGACAGGACTGGGTACTGTCTACTATATTAGGAATCAGGACAATACCCAACCCTAAAAACAGTGCATTTGGAATAAAGATGGCTTATTATTAAAGAGAAGAAATTTCCTAAGTCTTCATGGTTTAAAGGACCAGCACTGGAAGAAATATCAGTCGCTGAAAACTGAGGTTTGACCTTTTTCCTGATAGAGAGTACAAGTGTTTCTGATCCGCTATCCCTCATATCAAATTGCTAGCCCCAGTTTTGTATCATTCATCTAGAAGAAATGCCCACTTTTTTTTTAATTATCCCCAGACTCAGCCAACTGTTTCCTTATTTTCCTTTAACAACATGATTGACAAAAATGAAACTCAAATTTTAGAAAGTTTAGGAGAGGAAAAAGGTGAAGAACTTTGATGGGGTGGACTTGTCAGACATTGGTAAAACCAGTGGAATTTTGCTAGCTACATAAACCTTTTTTTAAGCAATGGAGTTGGAGGTAGCTTATATAGTCTTACTTTTCCTTGGTTTGTTACATCAGAGTATTTTCTATTAAAGTATCACAAAAGCACCTGTGTTGTAATTAGGAGCAGTGTGACGTTCATCAAGGGAAAGTTAAAAAAATGTTTAATATAATAAAAGCAAGCAGGAATTAATGCAAGCTTTCAGGCTTTATACTGCCAAGTAAACCAGAGATTTTACCCTGTGCTCATTTTTGATTATACATTTTAATTGCTTACTATCATATTGCCTTGATAACCATCACAAAGACAATTACATAATTACCAGATATAAATCTTTGTTCTGAAAAGAAAAAAATTACAAAGGAATTCTTTTATCAATATTTTCTGAAGTTGATGTAAATAAATTGTACTAAAAGCTTTCAAGCTAAGATGACGTTAAAGACCATGGATAGCTCAAGTATATTTTTGTATTTTTTCTAAGCAATATCGTCAAAAGAATATTTGTTTCCTGCATTACTTTTAACATTTCCCCAACAGCAAGACCACATTCAAAGGACTCTTACACATTTCCACTCTAATCAAGTCTTATTTTTAACAATCTGTCCAGGAGAGAGGCAGCATACATGAAAATAACAGGCTTAATAAAGCACAGCTCTATATACAAACCTGGGTTGCTTGGTTTTGGTTTGGTTTTTTGCTTTTTTTTTTTTTGTTTTTGTTTTTTTTTTCCCCCCTTCCTCAAATTCTTCAAGATCTCAACCGGATCACACTACAAGGATAATCTTTGCAATTTACAGAACATTTTCAGTTTAAGTTTTTATATGAATGCAATGTAATTCCCATTTGTATATATATGAATATATACATTTATATATAATTTAAAACCAGGGATTACTTTCTCAACGTATTTTAATTAAATCAGTTATGTTTCTCCCCTCCCGCCATTTCAGTAATTTTTTTGGATACCTAAATAAAGAAAATCCAAAGCATTTTAAAATATCCTTTTTAGAATATACAAGTTCATCTGGTATAACTTCTTTCTTAAAAACCTATGGTCGTTTTTTCTTCTTGCTCAAAAACATAAACACACTTTTTTTCCTTGATAGTGCAAAAAAAAAAAAAAAAAAAAACCAAAAACTGATGCATTTTCCACAGCTAAAGCAAATTCAAAGTTACCATGGTAACTGAATGAAAAGTCACTAAGGACTTGCTACCACAGGCCTTTGCAGTATATACAAGGTACAGTCAATGAGAAGTATTGGAAAGCTTTTATGTTTGTTTCAAATATACAGAACTAGCAAATTCAGTGTTGATTATAAACAAATGTTAAAAATATACATCTTGATTATTCTTGCAGTAAGGTGCACCACAGAGAGGCTCATTAAGTAAAGGTCAATGTCATGGTTTAACCCGAGCCGGCAACTAAGCACCACACAGCTGCTCGCTCACTGCCCCCCCGGTACGATGGGGGAGAGATCGGAGGGGTAAAGGTGAGAAAACCCGTGGGTTGAGATAAAGACCATTTTAATAGGGAAAGCAAAAGCCGCACGTGCAACCAAAGCAAAACAAGGAATTCATTCACTGCTTCCCATGGGCAGGCAGGTGTTCAGCCATCCCCAGGAAAGCAGGGCTCCATCACGTGTAACAGTTACTTGGGAAGACAAACGCCATCACTCCAAACGCCCCCCCCCCTTTCCCCCCCAGCCTTATATACCGAGCATGACATCATATGGTGTGGGATATCCCTTGGGTCATTTGGGCTCAGCTGTCCTGGCTGTGTCCCCTCCCGGCTTCTTGTGCACCCGGCAGAGCATGGGAAGCTGAAAAAGTCCTTGACTAGAGTAAGCACTACTTAGCAACAACTAAAACATCTCTGCATTATCAACACTGGTTTTAGCACAAATCCAAAACACAGCCCCATACTAGCTACTATGAAGAAAATTAACTACCCCAGCCGAAACCAGGACAGTCAATTACTCCAAGTTGCATGAACATAACAGGATACTGGAAAATGTGTTATTGTATGCATCTTATTGCTCTAAATTTTCTCAGTTAAGTATTTTGTTGTCATGAAAAAGATAACTTAAGCAAAATATTCATTATACCTCAAATGAAGCAGCTCAACTGATTTCCTGCCCTTCAGTCTGACAACTTAATGCAGCAAGTTAACAAAAAACCAGCTATGGCATTAACTGCGATCAAATACATCCCTGCCTTAAAGTTGTTGCACGTATCCCAATATACAGATTCCACAGATAACAGATAATTAGCCACCATTACTTGAGGATCGTAAACCATCACATAACCACATATGATTCTGAAAAAAAGAGAGGCTCAGTTAGACTATTTGGATATGAACTTAATACTTCTCAATCAGTGAGCTAAAATGAGTAGAACAGAGAGGAATGCAAAGTAAAATTCATTCAGTGAAGCTACTGTTCAAAAATAAACGAATCATCCTGGCAGAAAGAAATAAATTTTGAATCATATATTCACAGAAACTCAAGAGCTGAATTTTTCTTTTCTCAACTGTATCATCAAAAAAGCATAAAAACATATTTCTAATTTCATTGTGTAAGATGTTCTAGAGTATTAGTAGATTTCTATATTAACTATAACCCACTTCAAGTAATTCTACGGGACAGTATTATACTCATTCACTTCTTGGAGCCAGACCCCAAATTTTCATTGGCATTCCTAGGGCTAGGGGTGCCATCCTTCACAAGGGGTTGTGAAATTCTGCATAACTGACATCTTAATGAACTAAATTCTTAACCATTCCTCATAGCTGACACATTGTGTTATTCTACTCTATGTAGGGCAGCAGTCGAGCAATTCAGTCTGTAGAAAGGAAAACAGGCTGGAATTTGTTTAGACGCTTAAATTTATTCTGAAATTTACCTAGACCTTTAACCAATAAAGAAGGTATGAACAGCTTTACTCAGTCCTCCACTACACATGCTTTTGTTCCTCTGTCTTTCTATGAGCTGTATATATAGTTCTCATTCATTTTCCAAAAGTCTCACCACAGGATGCCAAAGCCTGCAAAGACATTCAGGAAATTTCAATTATAAACAAGTAATTGGCTCAGAGAACAAAATCCCACACTGCTGTGCTTGTCATTGAGTCCTTTCAAAAAGCAAAATAATCACATACTTCTATGCTATATCCTATCAGTCAATGCATTTCACGTAACAGGACTTGCAAATTTACACCTTATATTAGGATGGGCCCTAGAGCACTGTACTAATTATTTTGGGGTTGTATTTTAAAAGAGACCTAGAATATTGTCATAAAACCTTTAATGAAGTTGTGTAAAGATGAAAGGACGTTCATTTTAGCCTACACTTTATAAAATCCTTTGTATTTTTGGTCCAGGTTTCGAGGTCCTTAAGATTTGTATGGCAGCAATGTCCAGTGCTGGCAGTACAGAGTGACACACAAGCATGACACCTCACCTAAGCAAAATGCCTAATCACACTTCTGAATTCTGCAGTTAGTCACCCTGTGGCACCTGTGTCATGTTTTAAGTATGTGCATATCAATGCAGAGTTTACTTCTGGATATTAGAGTTGCATTTATCTTCTTACTGAGCAGAACAATGTGAAATACTAACTGCAAGGACATTCCAGTCCTATGATAGTTGTAGCACAACGTTGCATGCACAAAGTTTTATATGTTAATATTTTGAAGATGCAAAGTAGAAGATTTATTTATGCTGTTCCTGGGAAGAACACTATTCTTACATTAAAGAACTATATTAAACTAACATATGAAGGTATGATTTGGTAACTTATCAATCATGAAATAGTTAACCTCTGGGGATTTTATATTTCTTTTACATTACATTATACCTAGTTATTATCAGAGCAGATGGGAACATACTGAGGGGGCAGATGCGTGCCACAGCACATCCTGTGGTCCTATTTACTTAATAATCCAGACTTGGGACCCATCTGGACCTCCTGAAGCTACACATTACAGTCCATGTCCCCACATTTACTTCCTCCTTACGTGTTGTGAGGGAAGACAAGAGCTGGTACTTGCCTAGTTCTCACCCAGCATGGAATTAAGATAGAACTGAAACACTCATTTAGACCCAGTCACTGAGAAAGATTTCTGGGTCTCAAAGTTCAGACACCAACTCCAGAGCTTAGTTGTAAAATTAGTCATACAGAAAGAATATTTTCTGATGTTTTCTACCATCTTTTTTTTGGCCTCTGTATCCTGTGATATCCTACATGTAGCTAACACACTAAACTTAAGAACTGAATTCAGACCTTGTAATTTATTCTCAGCACTTTTCATTTCACTTAGTTTTGAAAATGACAAGCTGTTGGTCCAATTCTTGTCAACGTATTTTTAATTAGTTCTGAATTTATGAAAATTCAATCTCACAGTTGCTTTTAAAATGAAGTTACTGAATTTGCCTTAATTCGTTTTTATTGCTCAGCAACGTGCGCATTTTAATTCACCATAGAAATATTCTCTCGTCTCTGCTTTCTGCAGGGAAGGCACTACCATCAGTACTGTCATCATTTTTTTCCTGTGAAAATTATTGACTAGAAAATAGACTAAAAAAAACCCCTTGGGAATGCTGGCCATGGTCCACATTTGACTGTCTTCATCTGTGTCTCAGCTGACTAAAAGACCTTAATGCATTCCAAATCTTTTAGAAAAAATAAAAGAAAAAGAAAAAAAAGTATGAAATATTGCACCATAACACTGATTTTGTATTACTTGTGTCTGCAGCTGCAGTTTTGTTTTTAGGCAAATCACATTTATTATTTATTATTGTAGGGTCATATACAGCACAAAAAGTAAAAGCTGTAATTCACTTAAAAGATGAGACACTACACGAAATAAAATGGCACTTCTCAAACTTATTTGGAGGCAGGGACAAGAGGTTTGATGTATGCTTGTCACCCTAATGAAGAAATAATTTTGGTAAGTTCTTAAAGCCTTAATAATAAACAACAGAATTCTATATATTAGAATAGCAAGGTTCAACCTCATATGCCTCAACCACATTTTTTCTTCCTTGCTTTCATTTTCCAGCAGGAAAGTAATTTTCTCTTCACAGGTCCTCTGTGAATTTGTATTGTTCATGCACCATTTCTTCCATGAATGGCTGTAGACTGATCTATACTTTTATGAGTATCTGCAGACTACGTGTCTTAATCGGAAATCGCAGCAGAATTTTCTTCCAGTAGAGCACTTTAATAATAGAAAGCATGGAAATCTAATAACAGAGGTACAGTATGACAACCTGCTTTCTACTTAAGCTAACATGTGTCTACTAAAAAAAAAAAAAGTACCAAGTCCACTCCTTTTGTAACAATTCTAAATTCAGTTTGGTTGTGGGGTGTTTCCTCCCCTTTTTAACTTGTTCTAATATTTTTTCTTTTAAAGTAAGCTTTGTAACTGTAAAACAAGAACTAAAGAGCATGCTTAAAAATTCAGATATTATAATTAGTAAAAATAACATTTTTAGGATAGGCTGCTGTTTTTTTAGTTTAACTATTAAAGTAAAAAATACCCTTGTTTTAATAGCTAATTAAAATTACTAAATAATAGAGAAAGCTGAATGAATTCTCTGGGGCCCAACTGTATCGCCATGCTTTAAAAAAAACATTACCATAAGTAAATACCTAACAAATTTGGGGGTGGTGGTGGTGGTGTCAAAATAAAATGTAACATCTGATGCTTACTTTTCACAGGGTATGTTCAAGTAAGTTAGATATAATTTTTTATTTTTTTGCAGAAGTAGATTCAGTGTCATTGCTCCCTGCCCACTTTAAGCTGGTTAAAGGTTAACTCTGTTACTAAGGTGACTATGTGT
>WEKW01003212.1:339-37532 GCA_013389905.1 Sula dactylatra | reverse complement strand
ATGTAGACAAGTCAGCCCAGAGGATCAATGATTTTCATACAGAATTTTCTGTCTACCAGTGCGTATAATTCCCCATGTGTGGTTAAATTTGGAAATAGAGATCTAGTAATTGTTCATTCTTTGAATAAAGACATTACTGAGTAATAAAATATTTATAAACATTGCTTAATCACCCATAAAATAAACCAATGACATAATGTTATAATTTACATTTTAAATAAAAAAAATAACCAAAAAGTAGTTTTTTACTTAACATATGTTTCGCTTGGGTGGGCAGGTGGGGTCCAATCTTGTTAAACCCAAAATACTATGCCTTTGGGTTTACTCAATAGCAGGAAAAGTAGAGCNGTCTGCTTGATGAAAGTAGTTGACATGAGCTCATGCAGCATAATAACTATTCATATCTTGGGAATGTGCTCCTCTGCAAAGGGATGTGTAAAGGTATTATATGAGTGAGGTTATAAATTAGAGAGTGAAAGTGGTGCATTGGCTTTGCATTAGCTACCTGCACATGGGTGAATGCTTAACAGATACATGTGGGCTAGATCTGTTGCCCCTTAGTTCCATGTTACATTTAGTGAATGAATGTAGGTAGGTGATGCTGGAAAACAATTTGCTTCTCAGTGGCTCTGCCACTCTCTAGAGGTGCTCTTCTCAGCTCCTTTCCTCTTCTCATTGTCCAAACAAAAGAGATTCTTGCCTCTAACTTTTGTGCCTCAGGTATCTGAAATTAAAAGGAGTTAATACAAGGTGACAGTGACTAAAATTCCACTTCTGAATTTAAAAAAAAAGAAATCACTTGTAATAATATTTTTCCCTTAGTTTAGATTGAACTCTTTAACCATATAATGTTAAAGACAGTTTCTTATCAAATATAAGCCAAATTCCTCTTTCATTTAAATTGAAGCAAAGCTGGAGAGGAAAAATTACATGAGTAGATCTTTTGTCAGCAAAATGGAAAAAATCACCTTTTTTTCAGAGACCTTCTGTCACTGTAATTAGGTGGAACAAGAGGTAGCCATCTGGCAAACAAATAACACTTTACCAAAACTTCCATTCAGCTTTGGAGTCTTCAAATTCCCTGTTTCCCAACAGATAGAAGATTTTTTAGGAAAAAAACTGGACAATAAGGGAAAGATTTGTTTTCCTAAATCTCACAAGATCACCTGAAATACTGACTGAAGACAGATGCAAGTTAAAATGCCCTTCATGTTTTCAGAGTTTTGACTCTGAAAGAAAGGATATGTAATCTTCAGTTAAATGAGGAATTTCTCCAGCATGAAAAGATGTGTTAGGGAGTTTGCAAGACCCATTTAAGAGCCTAAATGTCCCACATGTAGGGAGTATTTATGCTTTAGCATGGAAGAGATGGATCTATCTTTCCTACACAATATGGATAGATATGTAACATCTCCTTTGGAAGAACATTTTAAAACATTTAATTCCAGATAGATTAGAACTGAATTTTAAAAAAAATATCTTGCTGGAGCTTCATAAACTCTCCAGCTGCCAAGCAGCACGGCTCCAACAGAATAAGGCAGCTTGGGGAAATCTTCACTACTTCAGCCTGCAGTTGTGGCAAAAGCAAAGATGTGACCTTGGAACATTTGGAACCCATCTCTAATCCTTCAGAAGATTTTTCAAGGTAGTCAGGTGAATATGTGCCACTAGACAGTTCATGCTGCCCTAGTTTTCAAAGTCCCGTGGAACTGATATATTCCTATTCCAATACATATTTTCTGACAGGAATGTCTTCAATTGCAAATGTAAGTAGGATTTAAAGGTAGTCAAATACAATTCAGTCATCCCCTTCACAGTCAGAAAGACATCATCCCAGATTTTAATATTCTTAATATAGTTACAATTTTACAAATAAATTCTCTTACCTCCACATCTTTTCTCTTATTTTCCTGTTTTCTATATATGAAAAAATTGTACAAAATAAATTGATTCCTTGTTTATTTTAAATGAAAATTATGCATTATCAATTTATTGTCAGTCAGAAAAGAATAATGTTTTATGGCCTATCACACTCTAGCAGTTACAATGGCTACATCTTTATCTTAGAATTCACAGTCTTCAGCAGCAGGAGTTTATTGTGAAATGCTGGCACAATCTTGACAGTTTTTTTTAAATACTTAATGCTAAATTCACTTAAGCCTTTACATGACAGTAGCATCTGGAGAGTTTTCCTGTTTGTCAAGTAGCTAGGACGACTAGTTTTCCACTTCTGGAAAATGTTACTTTCAGGGAGGTAAAGGATTTACAATTAGGGAGAAAACCCCCAAGAATTACAGTATTGTGAGCATGACATCCCTGTCTGACAGTCCCAATTGCCAGACAGAAATGCTGGCTCACACACCACATTAAAACAAATGAGAAAATATCAGTAAATGTAAATTTGGAACCTTCATTTTCCTCTATAATGTTGTATGTTTCTACCAATCTGTCAATGTGAGCATGTCATGGAGTGTAAGGAGTACTTGCCAGAGCAGGAACAGGTGGCCTTAAATTCAACAGCAAAACAAGAATTTAGCTGTCTAACTAAATCTGTATGAATTTAACAAATGCTAAGGGAAAGAAGAAATAATTAAAAGAGAAATGCAATAAAAAAAATCTATCTGCCAAATGTTCAGTGTCTGGCCCTGGACCCAGGCCCCCTAGGACATGCCCTCTGCAGGCTGGGGCACTCAGCGGTAAGGTCCTTATCTGCTCTCTGGAATGTTTCTGGATTTTATCCAACAACTTGTTAATACCAAATTTGTAAAAAATCCAGGAAATCTTAAGCCAGACATTTCTGAACAATATATTTTTTCATTAAAACAAAAAGTGGCTAGCCCTAGGCAAATGGGAAGATAAATGTCTGAATGTAAACCAATGCTCTGTGCTGCAGCAACATGAGATACTGCAAACCAGGCAATTTCAGTGCTGTTGTACAAAAACCCACAGTAGCTATTTAGGAATATAAAAAAACCTAAACAAAATAGCAGAAGCAAATTATAAAGTTGCTTTCGAGGCATAGGATTTAAAAAATAACAGTAAAGTAATAAGAGAAATGTAATAGTGTAAATCTCTCCACTGTCCTGCAAAAAACAGGTCCACCTGTTGCTGCAGACATTCTCTGCTGGAGCAATGTAGAAGACTTCATAGAAATCAAATCCTGAAGTAAATCCTCTCTCCCACCACTCCAAAGTGGGAAGGGTTTTCTTGCTCTCTTAAGCCTTGGTTCAGTTACTCAGGTTGTCGTTTGTACAAAACTGACACATAAGACCCAGGAGCTAAGAAACACTCACCTTCCTGAAGGAGAGGATGGAGGCCATCTCAGATGCATTCTGTACCTCTGCCTAGGCAACTAAACTCTGACTTTACAGAGGGAAGCAAATCCAGATGAAAAACTTTGCATATCTATATCTAGGTAGATGATATAACTCTTCTATTGTACATATAGCTAAAGGACCCTACTGCTGTTATGTTTTAGACAGTGGATTAGCTGATGAGACTGCCTGTGATAGCAAAGGGCTGGCCTTCACCACCCAGCTGGTTTTATGGCCTAAATGCAATAAATGCTCACACTAATTCCACCATGCTTTCCTAGAATACAGCCAGGCACAATTTACAAATATAGGCTTAAATTTTATTATTTACTAATAAAATCTGGTAAAATAGTTCACCTTTTTTTTCCTGGACAATGAATTTCAGAAGCTGAAACAACCCTGAAAAATTCAAATTAGAGGTTGGACATAAATTATAAACATGAGATCATTTACTGAATTGGGTAATTTGAATCACTTGCTTATGGACAAGTTAATAATTTTCACACACTTTTCATTGAAAACAACCATCTTGTGGCTGCACAGGCGGGTTCAGTAATTCTGCTGTCATGAGTACAATTATAGAATAAACACAAGGGACTAAATGAGAGAGTGAGAGAATGAATTTGCCAGCTGGAAGCCTTAGCAAAATGATATTCCATGACCTCAGGAACCATTCAGTACAATTGAACCTTGTCTATCCTTGGCAATATATTCACAATAAATGTAATTGACTGTTCCTGTCTGAACTTTGGGACTATATGGAACTGGTCTTTTCTATGAAGATTAGATGTTCAGTAATGTCTTTGCTTATGTGAGGTCTTTATTACCCTGTGGCTAGTGCGTAGGCTGCAGTATGGTTTAGAAATATTTTACATATTTTATTATCAAGATTTTAGCTGGTATGGCTATTGTGGTATCATTCTCTTTCTATACCCCCTCTCTCATTTTATTCCTTGTTTTTCCATCTAACTTTTTATGCACATACCTTTCTATGTATATGGTTCTTTTGTGCTTTTTTAAATCATTGAGTTTTTTAAATTAATATATTCTGATGATAATTGGATTCTCTTTGCTCTCAGTTACTTTACAAAGTACAGCCCACTTACCCTGGAAAAAGGTTATTTTTCAAGTTTTCTTTGGATTAAGGCATTTTCAAAGCAGAAACTAGGTGACAGAAAAAAAAACCAATAAGAAAATAAAAGCTTTCTGCATATAATCCTCTTTCAACTATAGCAAATTATATACAAAATGTTCCCTAAAACAATTCTGAAGATCAAGCCAACAAGAGTGTCAATTTTCCTTCAGGTGTTGGATAGCTCTCCATCAGCAAGCAGAGCAAAGTGATAGCAATGGTTATACATAAATAGGGAAATATTTCTGGAGATGCACAATACCTGCATTTGAGGAGGAGGAAGGGTAGATCAGTGTGAACCAGGACATAGTCCAGAGCCAACCCATCTGTGGCTGGAGCAGTCCTGGCTCTGTTTTTCTGAAAAGAGTCCAGTTCAGGTGCTCCAAGGTCACTCTGTGATATGAACCAGAAAATATTATTAAGTGGGTGCAATCAGGAGATTATCTTCAAGAGTGCAATCATAAGGCAGGTGTGCTTGGGGTGTCCATGTACCTCTAATCATTATTTGTTTTTCCTATGGTTCAGGGTGCCACAATTGATGCACTGCAGTGGATCTGACTGTAGTATGCCACACAGCATAACACTGAAAACCAAGGGGGTGTGTTTTTAATGTAGACAATATACAAGCTTTATGGAAGCATCAGTCTGGGTAAGGGAGCAAGAAGACACAAATAGCTACTACAGCAGAGCTACCCGAGAAAGTTTCTTTTCATATGGGCCCTTCAACAAAATGTAGTTGATGTAAACACATTGGAAAGAAAATATTAATGTATAGTACCTAAATGTTCAAATTTGGATATGTTTTAAAAGTACAATTTTTCAGCAATACTGATCAATCCCGAATTCATTAACACTGTTTGCAATTCCATGTTTTACAAATTTTGCTTTTTGCATACAAATCTAAAAATAACAGCTGTTCCTTAATACACATTTATCATATATATTTATATGTATGAATATATATGAATATAAGCCCTGGATTTTTTAGAAAAAGAGACAGTCTAAATATAGCTTGTATTATAAATATATGTAAAAATCCATTTATATATTTTATATATTACTGAGTAGTTTCAATTAAAGTCCTATCAAACTTTACATTTAGATGCAGTTTTCATTTAAAGTGTAACTCAGGCTTAGCAGTATTTAAGAGAGACCCATGAGAATTAGCAATAAGATATGTTATATTAATTTTTGCATGGTATGTTAAAGATGGACATTTGACTATTTAAGTAAGCCAACAAATTCAATATCTGTAACTTGCCTTCATACCCAGGAACTTCCTCCATCCCCCAAGAAGTGAAGCAAATATTAAAATATTTCACTTTGATACAAAACCTGCTTCTTTTATTTTGGCTTCCCAAGTACTAAAATGAATTTTAATACAGTAATTTGCTATCCAAGGAAGAAAGTACAGGAAGGGACTGAAGAATGCCTCCTGTGAAGCAAAATGGCCTAGAAACCACAGTCTCACTTAGGCCTGAGTTCATCCCACCAACTGTATGATCTTAACTGGGTGTCCCAAGCAGTCATTATACAATCCCATGGAATTTTGTTTAATTGGTGAGAAGACAGAGTTCACCTCTAGAGACCAATTTAGATGGTGTGTGGGCTGCAAGTGCAAAGCCAAGGTTTCTGTGACTGATGGGTCTAAGGAAGTGAACTGCTCCTGCATCTGCACCAGCTGCAACTTTCCCAGGGCTGATGCTTTCCGGCTTGAGTAAATTGCATTGCTGTAACCAAAATGGGACATGCTGAAGGAATGAGTTATCATTGCTGGCGTTGAATCAGAGAACATAGGATGCAATCCTGAAGCCAGTGGGAGATAGTAGCAAGCATTTCTTGCAAACCCTGAAATGTAAGAACATTATAACTGTCATAAATCATCTACAATATTTCTCAGGTCTTTGTCAGCTGAATATATACAAAGTAGGTCACACAAATCCAAAGAAAATTTAGAATCATCAGCTATCTAGCTAGTATCCTATTGATTTGTTTCTAAAACTTGTTCCCAAGAGTTTACTGAATTTGAGATATTTATAGCCATCTTTTTTTTAATTTAGTAAATTAAATTCCCAAAACTTTTGACTTCCATCTTTGTCATGTTAAAATTGCTCTATTTCTCTGAAGTTATTTTCAACTTCAACGGAATATAAGGTAGTAATGCTAGGATGAATTACGGCCTTCACTTCAGAGCTAGAGATATCCACACAATGTGTTAGTTTTGTAGAGATTTCTATTCTCTGATGCCCTACTATTAATAGAACTGTTCATGTTCAGTGTCCTTTTAGCTGCCTAAATGGAGGCAGTAAGTTACATAGACCACCTGTCCTCCAGCTGCTGCTCTAGAACAATACAGGTTTCCTGTAAGGTCTGTCTCCTGTTCACCAATGACACCTTGTTCAGCTACCTTAGGACATCTTACATGGCACCAGGAGCCTTTGTTTAGGCAACTGAATAGAGTCTTTTCTGATAGAGTCATAGTGTGTCGGGGAGAAAATTAGAAATGTTTGTCATTCTAGGAATCTTTTTCGATTGATCTTAAAATATCTTCTGAGAATTTTTCTTTTTGACTGAGGGTTCGTTTTTCTGTAGTGATGTGTCCTTTTGTACGACCAAGCAGTCTTTGAAAACCACAGCCTTGGTATTGGTTCACATTTTCCACACTATGTAACAGCAGGAGGGAAATTGCTTTGTTTTATCAGAAGAGTAATAATGACCTGATTTGCAAGGCACTGAGGACTAAGACAGAATTTATGAGAGATTTTTAGAAATTGTGTTAAACTTACGAACGTATGACTTCTTTAAAAATGGCAAACCATAAGGTGCACATTGCCCCAGGTAATCTGTGTGCAGTTCTATATACCACAACTATTGAAGGATATTGGTATTGGGATTGACTCCAAATGTTTTCACATCCTTTAGAAGAATGTAAAATCTTTAAGCAAATCTTTTTCTTGTTAGGCAAGATCCCAGACATAAGCTGTGCTTTTACATTAGTGTAACTCCAGTGATATCAATAGAGCTGCCCCAACTCCCCCATCGTGCTGACCCAGTTCCCCCAGATGAGGTTCTTGGTGATTGTCTCTACATTCCAGGTTCTTTCCAGCTACTGTATTGCATTGTTTCTAAATAATTAATTTTTATTTTAGGGCTCTTAAAATTAATGGATTTTTATAAATCTTATAAAGCCCTTCAAACTGGAAAAATTTCCAGAATGCTTGAACTTGCTGTTTAGTCAGTGTCAGCCCTTTGTTTATGTTGAATTTAACATGGCAGGTGACAGGCTGGTTCACTATTTACTCTAGTACAGTTTTATGTTGAAATGAAATCAGTGCATGAAAAATCTGGAGGTGATACTATAGTATAATATAATAATCATGATGATTACATAATTTAATTAAAAATATATGTGTGAAGTTTTCTAGTGACACTTTAAATTATTCATTATATTCTCTCTGCATTTTTGGTAAAGGTACAAGTTGGTTCTTCTAAATTTATTCATATAACTTTGTCGATCTCCACTTGAGTGTCCAAAAATTATCTGGCTCTTGTGTCAGTTGAACATCTTGGTCCTAATGATGAGGGTATTCTCAAGACACTTCAACTCTCCCAGCTGATGTCAGCCAACAGGCATGTAGGTCAGCCAGAAAGCTGTTTAAGGATGTACACAGAAAAAGCAACAACAGGGAAAAAATAAACACAAAAAACGTCATACGCCATATGCCTTCCAGTTAAAGGAAGATTCCCCTATGGGAAAAAAAAGAAGGCTTTAAGTATAAAAATAATTATCTTGTTCCTTTTGAGACCACTTTCATACCAACCAATGTAACAAAGAGATGTTGTGACATTGGTTTAAAAAGCTTTTGTCACCAAAGTAGTGGCTGCCTCAACCAGTTCAAACAATTATCAGAGTTTATCCAGTGGCTCCATGGCAAGAAAGAGATCATTTTAAATGCTTTTATTTCTACCAGCCTGCTTACAACTGTAGTGCCTTCAGTGCTGAGAGAGATTAAAAGGAAATGAAAACCAAAAGAGGCCTTCTTCAGTATGTTGGTTATTGTCTTGCCAAATCAGCCGTCTGCATACAGAGCCAGTCTTTGTATCACTTGTGGCCTTTACTTGGCTTCTGCTCAGAGAGCTTAGGAACTGTTTGTTGCTTAACAGAGCCCTCAGAGATTATTCTTGGAGAGAGTTATTTCTGTAAACCAGAATACATTGACTGAAAATTCTTTTACAAGGCCTGAAATAGGAGCAATTGGATGCACTTTTTCCCTACTAAATATTTGCTGGGAAACAGCAAACCAAATTTGAGGTCTACACCCCCAAATTTTTGTTTGTCATTCAGCAATTTACCATGCTCAGGGACATTGCCTTGTGTCTCTGCAAAGACTTCTCAAGTGAATCAATGCTGTCATCACAATACAAAAGTTACTCCCTGTCTTGCCGAATTAAGCCAATGATAGGGGGCAAATTTCTGTGTCAAAAATAGTAGCACTGGCAACTTAACAAGAATTTGTGTTTGAGACACTGCATGGACATACATATAAACATGCATGTTTACAATTACTATATATTTGTCTGGGAGTCATGCATTAGAAATTTTTCCTTTTTGTGTATGTAAGATAAAAATGTAAAGGAAATCACTTTTAAAAAACCACACAGAATCACTTTTTTGGTTTTTTTTTCTTCAGTGAAAAAAGAAAACCCCAAACCCTGAAGTATATTGTATAGAATGTAAAATAATTTGTTTGAGCTGAAAATATATGTGTTTGGTGATTTATCTTTGGAATGTAATCTTTAAATAACTGTCATTTTCAAAATGCAAATGAAAATCTAAACTGTTTTCCAAAATATCAATGTGAAGTTTTGTGAATTTTCCCCTTCTTTTGCTGAATTTATTCTCCCAGAACCATCCCCATATTAAGGAATCATTTGCATCTTTCCAGTTGCATTTTTATGAGAAGCAACTTTGCACTGAAGAAAGTTTAAATGTCAGCATTACTAGTCTGCATGCACTAAATCAATAGTAGAGTTTATGGCTTTCTGTCTTGCTTTTAAAGAATAAATGCAGGGAATTTATTAAGGTTACATTGCTACTTGTACCAATAATTTCATTATTGAATTATTACTAATGCTTGGCATTTTAGTGAGCTGACAGCTAGAGCAAGAGCCATATCTGCATATCTACAACAGGGCATATCTGCAGGGCTGGCTCTAAGTGAAGTAGCTGGTGTACTGAAACTAGCATAGCTATGTTAATTACTCAGTTATGCTCACCTCCTTGTGTCTATGGTACTACTTTGTGCATATAAACATACGCTAGTGTCCAAAATAGAGATTTTCAAAAGCCTGGTCAATTGATTCTCACTGTAAAGATGCCAGCAGAATGCCTATGAGTCAAACATTGCAGCCCTAAGCAGAAGCAGCCCTACCAGAAGCACTGGTAACAGAATAAAAACTTTTAAAATTAGTTAAAATTATTGATCAAAACAGACTTCAGTAGATCAGGAAATACAGTATTATTTAGATATAATTTTGTGGGGTTTCTTGTAATTTTAGCAGAAATTAAATGCTTACAGGAAAAAAAATGGTATTAAGTATTTTTTAGTGGAGTTCAAAAATATATTCAGTGAATTTGTGGTTCATTGATCTTTAACTGAATACTGTTTCAGCAAGTGAGTTTAAACAATCAAATTTCATAATTTCAAAAGCAAATCCTCTAAATATGGCTAAATGAGGTTGGATTTTCACATCTTATTTTTATTCTCAGACACTTATCTGATCATTGTCAAATATCTCCAAAACACACTTTGGCCACATCCTTCTCTTATCAATGTAAATCCAAAACATACTACAGTGTCTGACAGGACTTTTTGAGGGTGTTTGATTCTCAGTTTCATTTATAATGCTTAAAAATGTTATTAACCAGCTTTATAATTCTGCATTTTTTCTTGATCCATTTTATTTCATTTTCTAAAATATACTGCATGAAATATTAACTTTACTATTTTGACCCAGCCTGAATGTCCTGAGTCCTGGAAAATGTTCAGCTGAAGCTACCAGGACACCACAGAACACTCTGGAAAAAGAAAACTTATTTCCCCATAAATGTCACTAAAGGCACTTCAGAATAACAAAACAAACATGATTTAAGTATTCCAAGGTCTTATTTGTTCGTATCACCCAAAAGATCCCTCAGTTGCTCTGCCTGTTTATGAAAAACTATCATAAAAATGTACTGAAACCACTGGGAAAATAGGCATAAATGCCTTCAGAGGCCATGCAACAGATGGAGTGATGCTGGATCAAAGGAATATGAACACTTTCCTTCAATTTCTCACCAGCTGAGACTTTTAGTTTCAAAGAGACTTATGTCTTTTAGGCAGAGTATGACTTCTTTCCCTTACTGTTAGGGGACCCACAGGATGGGTCCTAGTCCATTTTATTTACTAGTGTAGGCATAGCCATAAAATCTGGGATCTGATGTCAGAGCAGTGGGAACTGGGTCTGGCAGGAGCTGGGAAACCAAGCAGTGTGAAGGAGCAAGGAATCCAAGTGCCCAAGGACACTGCAGCTGAAAGCCCAACAGATCTACTTCAGGAAGCAAAGAAACATGAAGCTAGTGAAATTACAGCTTGTGAGAGGAAAAGAAAGCTGGAGTACTTACAGAGTAAGGTACTGTCTTATTCCTTCCTCTCTTTTTCTCCTTCAATCTTGTGATCTCTTTGGGGAAGACAGAGGGTATGAAAGTTGGAGAGGAATCTATAAATTGATCTATGGGTTTTTTGGCCAACAGCCCCTTTCCACGCCCAAGCCTGAATCACTGAGAAGCCTGATATGGCAACTTCAACTTGAAATCTGCCATCAAAAGCCATCCCTGAACCCTCATCTCCTCATTGTTGCTACCTACCATGCGGTCTATATGGAGAAACTTTAACAAGAGCACAGTAGTCCTGTTGGTGGCAAATGCTGAATAAACACAATCCTCTGCCAATATAATCATTCCCAGTTTTCTTACTTCATGGCTCCCGCCTCCTTTCAGCACCAGCAGTTCCTCTTGTCTCACTGGCACAAGCAAGCTCCTTGTGCCATCTCAAGCTTATTTTCCTGGGGGCCTTTTAGGTGGGACTCCCAGGAGAGTTAAAACCAATGCCTTGTTCACATCATAAACCCTGAATTAGACCATACTTCTGTGGCTTCAGTGTAGTATAAATATATTCTAATGATTTATCATATATTTGCTTTTCCATTTCACATAAATAAAGCAGAACATTTGCAAAGCACACTCTGTAAATGTTAATATAAAATCCAGATGTCCATTTTGTCAGCCTACTGCCTTATACTGGAAGTTTGAATGGTATAATTTGCTGCTGATTGATGAGTTATTTAAGGAAACAACATGTGTGCGCATAAGAGTGTATGCTGCATTGCAGCTGCAACAGCTAGTGCCACGGGTTCAAGATATGCACAGGTGAATGATTTCAAGTCTCAAGAATAAAAAATAACCAGCCGTTTATGTTGGCATTTCACAGAACCATGAACATATCAACTTAAAATACGCAAACAGGTGGTCACACATGAATACGCTACTGTTATTTAAACAGCCACGTTTTTTACTTTGATGTTTCACGAAGTACTGCTGCACTGAGATAAAGAAGCGTAATCTTCCCAACCCTTGCCTCTTCTGCCAGCCATCTCCAGACCTTGGAGAAACTCCTGTTGTTTTACATGTTTGCAACAGGATTAAAGTTTCATCAGGGTGGCCTATAGCCTAAATTAGACCATTCTAAGCAAGAGCAAATTTGCCCCGAGTCTCCTGTGCTGATACTAAGTTGTACAT
The DNA here is from genome assembly GCA_013389905.1 of Sula dactylatra. NCBI lineage: Eukaryota > Metazoa > Chordata > Aves > Suliformes > Sulidae > Sula > Sula dactylatra. The sequence continues at coordinate 25,246 of WEKW01003212.1, read as the reverse complement.
TTTGTGAGTAAATTATGTTACTCATTTTTCATGTAATGGTCTGGTTCTGATGAATTTTCCTTGGAGAGGCTAATGTTGTTGATGTTTCAAATGACATTTTTCCTGTTGGGTAGAAATGAAAGCTATTTACCATGCAGTTTCCAAATGATTCATTCTCAAGAACGAAGAATTGCTCTCAAGGGTGCTGGCTGCACAGTAGCCACCAAGGCCACTGCCAGTAAGTACAACTTCTCTACTGAACTGGAGGTGCCAACTATGGCAACTTAAAATTAACTTTACATGGCCGTTGTGTAAGGGGGCTGCTCTGCCATGCTCTGTTCTTTCCACAAACGCATGACCTTCACATAGAGTGTGCTAAGCAAAAGCTGGGTACTGCAGTCAAGTATTCCCCCATTCCTATTTGGAAGTGATGCTGGAGCAACTTGATCTTGGTCTCAGAGAAAATATTTATTCAGCAGTACGCCATAAGAGGAAAGTTATGCAATATCTTATATCTTAGGATACATTGTTAATGCTCTGCCAAATTCTGATCTTAGATATGAGTGGAAAAACTCATATTGCATCAACTGAATTAGTCAAAACTAATTAGTAGAAATGACAGTAGGCTTTAGTACATTGGTGTCAAATAGATTTGCATATATATATCTGAAGAGAGGAATAAGTTTGCAAAAACAGGGCCAGACTGACGATTTCCAACTGATTTTTCTAGGCTTTGTTTCACACCATAAAATAATTTCAGGGTCAAATGACATATACCTAGCAACGACAGTGTAGGGGAGAATACATCTGCTGCTCTAACAAACTTTTTTGAAAGCAGTTAACAAGTTTTTGCTTTTGTCACATAAAAAATTTTGCTGAAAGAACTTTGCCAAAGTGCTACGTAACTCCAAAGCTATATCCACTCCAGTTTAGCCAGTACTGCTACCCTGGATTTAAGTAAGTCAGTGAGTGTTAGTGAGTGCAGATTATACATTAAAAAGGCTACTTACATGAGTAAAAGGAGCAGGATTTTTCTCTTTCCTTTAGAAATGGAATTGAAACTTTGCTTTTAAAAAGTAAGTAACTTTCTATAAAAATATTTCAGAATCCAATGAAAATAACTTAAAAGAACTGAATGTAAATTTTATTTCTAATAAAATTATAAATATTTTAATATAATTTTTCCCTGGTTTTGCAAATTTGTATTTAAACTTCTGATTAACAACATTTGAAAAAATCTGGTCTATGACTGGATTTGCAAATTTTTTAGTGCATATAGATGTGTGGGAGACAGCTCATATTAGAGAAGCTTAGAGCTTAACTTGTTATTTAATCAACTCATTGCTCAACAGTAGTCGGAAAAGCAAATAAAACGTTGGAAAGAAACAGAAAAGAAAACAGGAATCAAAAACTTTCTGCCACTGTACAATGCTATAGGGGTCTTAGATCTTGAATTCTGACTGCATTTGTGTTGCCTCCATTGCAAAGAGAATGCAATACCAGAGGAAAGAGGAAGAGGAGGTCAAGAAAAGGAGGCAAGAAGAGTGATTAAATGTTTGGAATAGTTTCTATGCAATGAAAGAAGGAACTTCTACAAAGCAAGAGTTAAAGGAAGGAACATATAGTTCATTAACATAATGAGTGCTTTAAAGCGGGGAATGACTGTTCCCTGTCTTTTCACTTTCTTGCACAAGATGAAGTTAAAATAAGAATATCTTTAGCCTGGAACTCTGGAAATATTAAAAGTTCAAATGCTTTAAAATACATGATAGGACAAAATATTAGGGTAAATTCTATAGTCATTAAATAGAAGTCATTGCCTCTGAATCAGACTGCCTTTCAAGTTCCTGAACAATATTCATGGAAACCATCCCTACATTGTGGGCCTGCTTTTACCCTTTGTCTTAAGCTTCAACTGTTATATAGGGTTTCTTCTATAGAAAAAGATAATATAGGGGGAGTTTGGGTTGACCTGATACAAGCTTTCTATGTTCTCATTTGGAAACTTCCACCTAATTGAAGTTGTGGCCTGTAAATATTAATTGTCTAGAGGAGGGAGAAGAGCTGTGGTCTTCACAGGAAATTACACAAACTGCTAGACCACCATTGCAGTGTCAGTCTGGTGTAAAACGAAAAGTTAAAAGCGCAAAAGAAGGCAAGAATAAAATAACACAGAACGTTTGATAAGACAGACTTAGAAATCTTTATTTAAAAGATGGTATTTTAAAAGGATAAAACTTTATCATATTACTCATTTTTCACTCTCTGCAACAGGATTAAACAGTACACGTGGGATTATTACATGCTTGATTTTACTTATAATTCACCAGGCAATAATGCTATGTCCCAAGTTTGCAACGCTTGCTGATCTCAGGAAAGATTACTAGTTGTGAGGACTGTCTGTGCAATGTTTTGGTCAATGTGGCTGAATACCCCCTTCTGTGCTGAGAGCACACAAATCACGATCAAAGTACCACCCACAGCTGCTTATAAGTGCCTTTTAATAAACCCTGTGGACTGGAGGTCTGTGATTCTGCACTCAGTGCACTGAATAGGACAGCTGCCATCACTTCAGTGGAAAATCATGTGGGATTTAGACTTCCAGGTCTTAGTTTCTTTTTTCTAGCAGAGGCTGTAGATCTCTGTCCCTTGCTGGTGTGATCTTCAGAGGCCTGGAAGCTGTTTCAGCACCAATGGGACTGCACAAAAGAGTGCTGTGCATCATCTGGGGCAATACGTGAGCAATGCATCTACTTGAAACAGAACAGCTGCCAACCTGTCAGGTTTGACCCTTTTTAATATCTGATTACCTACACACCTCAGCAAATACCTTTGAGAAGCGTTAGTTGCATCATCTGGGGCAATACGTGAGCAATGCATCTACTTGAAACAGAACAGCTGCCAACCTGTCAGGTTTGACCCTTTTTAATATCTGATTACCTACACACCTCAGCAAATACCTTTGAGAAGCGTTAGTTGAGATACATTTGCAAAAGCAAGAGTCACACAGTTTTTCCAGTTATAGTGATTCAAAGTACCACAATGGAGAGTATATGATGATTTTGAGACATAGATGAACTAGTCCATTTACATTTTCTTTATATATAATTCCCTAAGTTTTCCAAATACAGTTGAATCAGTCCTTTCAGATTCCAGCATAAGAGTACTAGTGTCAACATGATAGCCTATTAGCCAAAATTGTTCTCTCAATTTTGATTAAAAAACAGTGGTTAGGGAACTTCTCTCTCATCCTTTCAGTGGTTATAAACTCAGTATAAATTCAGCCTTTTGACTCCAATTAGAGGTTTGAGATTTCTTGGGAACAGATGACATATTTATAACTCAATATGTTTGTCTCATCCATCTGTTCTCTGTTGGCAGGTTGTAAATTATTAGGACACATACTGCCTTGTCTGTATCTTCATATGCGCAGAAGAGAACATGGTGGGAACAGTTTCCTGCTCTAACTGGTGTTCAGGTTCTTCCATTGTGTGAAAGCTATAAAATAATAATAATCCATGGCTAGCTTTTTGATCTTCTCTAAATTAATTTATTTCTGTCCTCACTGAGGGTCACCTCATCAATGGAGAGTCATAGCAAAAAGAAACAAGTATTTCTGCAGACTGGAGCAAAGTCAGACATAAAGTATCAGATTCTCTGAAAACTGGCAGGTTCCAAAACCAGCTGGTTGTAAAAGTGAGGGAAAGTACAGAACCTGATTGGTCCTGCGATGCATTTAGTGAGAGTGACATCCTCAGTAAGTGATTTAGTGGGAAAATAAATTGTTAAGCTTGTATGGTTAATTCCAATCACAAACTCAATCCCTACAGGAATAGCCATCAAGCCAAAAAATGTATCTTTTTTATCAAACCAAAATTTGTTTCAGTGTAACATATGTCACTTTTAACTGCTGCAGTTTATGTGAACCCACTGCTGGAATCAATTTTCTTTGAGAATTCTCCATTTATCAAATTTCTTTTGCAAACTATACTTACATGGCTGGCTTTGCTGGTGTGGACAGTCTGAAGTTTAAAAGTAAACCTGAGGGAATAGCAAAGGTGTAGAATGATTGTGCTGTAAATGCTGCTCTAACTGCAATCTGAGAAAGCCGAAATAGCAATACAGCTTTTATGGAAATCAAAGAAAAAAATTAAAGAATGCACTAACCACCCTAGGAAAGATTATTAAAGAATCAAGGGATGATATTGTTGACAAGGCATCAAGCCAAACAGTATTTATCTAAAGCTGATAAAAAAATAGGGGTTAGAAATTGGAGAAGCTTAAGCAGATATTTTTACAATTTTGCTTAGTACAAGCAAGGTCTCCAAGGAGAGGGCCATGGTTAGCATAACCCCATTACTAAACAAGTGGTCTAGGGATTTACTTAGAAATTATATATCAATGCATTTAGCTTCATATGGGACAAAAGTGTTTCACGAGATCAAATAAAGATACCCTTGGAAAAATTGACAGCCTGAGAACAGCCACATGTTCTCAGGAAGTGGAGATCATGCTTGAGCTGGTTGGAATTCCTGGCGGATATTATTACTGGAGAGGTGTAGGGTGATTTGCTAGAGTAGCAAACAAAAAACAGAGAATTTGCACTGTGGTTATTCAGATATTTTGACCATATAAACATCCTAGAACTTTAAACTGATGTGAATGAATGTTCTTTGCTTCAAGGATGAGTGAAACTTGTTAATGAACTTAAAGGCATTTCTTAAACAATGTTGGCTTAAGGTTTTTAAGCCATTATCAGACTTAAACTTTTCATTTAGGATTCCTGGGATATTGTAGGACCGGACACAATGAAAAAAAAGGAAGAAAAGCATTTGTGAATGCTCCTGTTCTGCACTTTTAAGGCGAAGACAAGTTCAAGAGAAACATGAGGCAAAAACTTCTTTAAAGCATTTTAGAATTTTTCTAAACTGTATTCCGCCACCTGGAAAAGCCAGCAAAGCAGCAGAGGGATGGTATAGTTCACTGCAGTAAATAGAACTTTAATTTGGTTTGCTTAGTTTATGAACACGAGCAATGTTTAGTACAACCTTAGCAATGCTTTGCAATGCTCTTGTGTAAGTATGTTTAAGGCTAGAATCACTTTGAGATTAATGGTTTTGTTTTTCTTTTAGTGCACCAAATCACAGCTGACCTACTGGGATCAACTGATTTCTTTTTGGCTGTGGTGAAACATATTCAGGTAACTTTTCTTGGAAAAATGGGATATTAGATGAGCACACAGAAAGGAGCCAACTCCAGAGAATACTGAAGTTATGGCTCCAAGAAGAACTTCAGGAACAGTAAACTTTGCAACTTGGATGACTGTTGAGATTTCATTATCTCCACAAAATTCCCAGATTGCATGGATTAGACAGAAGAGTTAGCAAAATGAACAACTGTCAAATGAAAGCTTTCCAAGAGACCTTAAGGAAAGAGCTTTAACCATCAAATCAGATTAAGAGTAAATTATTTTATGAGTGATATGGGATTACAATAAGTCAAAGTAATAGCTGGATTCTCAAAATAAAGATGTCCCAAGTTATTCTATAAAGTTCAAGAACTCTTTATGTATTGAAAATACTAGAGTTGTTACTCTAGGAGTGAAAAATGCATGTAATGGGAAGTTTTTAACCTCTACATCCTAAATAATTTTGGTTCCGAAATGAAAAAAAAAAAAATACAAAAAGGCAATCTACAAATAGTGGTCACCTCTTCAATATTTATTTTAAACTCTCACAATGAAGCCTTTACTGAAAAGTTAAGGTTGGTGTTCTCACTTCAAGAAAATGGGACAACAGACCATGAAGCCTTCTTTGCCTTCATATAAAAAAATTAAATCTGTGTTATAACACGCAAGAAAAGTGAAGATTTAAGAAGATTTATTTCTTCTTGTCTAACTGCTATCAAGAGATCTTCTGCAAAATGAATCCTATCTCCGTCTCCCAGAATTTTTAGACTTCTTTGAATGAAATGTCTCCCACTTTCTTTGCCAAGAGTTGTGACTCATCTCTTTGTCAAATGGCTGCTAGTTTTACTAGGGAAACAAGTGACTGTGTGAGGTGAGGAGCATTTCTGCTCTTTTCTTGGTGGCACAGACTGGGTTCAGTGTGTGCCAGTAGGGGTGAATGGGAGCAGCACTATCCCTAAGGCTTTGGTAAAGGTTTCAGATGAATGCTGCAGCTGCTGTGGAAATTTTCTATTCGGCAGCAGGCTTAATCTTAGTCATTGTTAAATCTCAGTGAGGCTCGCTCTCCCTGAAGAAGCCACAAAATCTAGGGGTACGCTCCTATGTTCAATAGTTATTTTGCTAAGTTTTTAGAGTTGAAATTGTGACTGCTAATGATTCTTATTTTTGATTGAGACACAAAAATGTTCCCCAGATTTTTTATTTGTCACTAGACTTGGTTTTTTGGCCTTGGATATAGTGAAACAGTTAAGCTTGTTAGAAGTAGATGTTAGTCCAGATGGAATTGAAACCAGATTTCTGAGGCAAGGAGTCTAAAGTAACAAATTATTGACACATTTCATTACTTCCACTGCAGTCTAAAATATTGGACAAATAAGTAATATAAATTCACAGCTTAAATAGCTTTTGGAACAAAGGGAGGCCATGAATTCTTTATGGTCAAACATGATATCTAATCACTCTAGTAACACTACTTTGCTTAAAACTGCAGATGTCATTTTTGGATTAGATTTTATATTAGGGGTTTTTTTTGATGAACAGAATTTGGATGATTTCTTTTGTTATATGAATTATCCTGTGTTACAATCTAACATCTATTGTTTTGGAGTGGAAAGCTGCAGAAAACTTGGCTTCAGTCATAATGCTCTAATGGCTTAATTGTTATTTAGAACAGAAAATGGCAATGTCGACAGATCAAAGTCTTCTCAAAACTCAAATGAATTCCTTGGATACTCCAGAGATTTGTATCCACATTGGATCATATTATCTACAATTCTTGCAATAATCATTTTATGTCTGTCTATAAACACAGAGCAGATGCAGGTTCCCGCTTCTCTTAACGCCCTCATGTATCCAGCATCAGGAGAGGCTGGCTTAGCATGCAGTCCATTTACATAACTTTCTGTGTCCAGCAGATTTCATACTGCTTTATTAACCCATTCAAGAGCTGGCTTTATGTTTGACCAAAAGTGGTGAGAAATTCAATGCATTGTCTAGTCAATACAGAACACTAGAACTTTGTTTTGTGGAATGGATCTCTTTTTCATTGAATGAAGGGGCAGACTTTCAGGAAGCTATGGCAAGATTTGTACTTTCACTAGTTATGACAATTTGCATTTCCATGTGGGCTACCTGACTGAAAGTGTGTTTGGAATCAGGCCAGAGGCAAAAGCAAAAGGGAGTATACAGCAAGAAAGACTTCTTACACCACCTGGAAGTGGAAGAGTATTTCTGCTACTTCTTATAGTTTTCCATGTCATCTTCTTGTGAGTTTCAGGATGCAGAGTAGGAAGTGGACTGCACCTTTATGGCTTGCATAAATTTTGATTGCTTTCATGTTGTGCATTTTTTTCAAAGGAGCTTGAAGAAAATAGCATTTTTCTTCTGGGTGTTACTGAAAAAGATACACAACAAAAAATACTCCATTTTACCATGAAATTCTGTACAAGACACTTGATTGCAGTAAGGAATACTTCCTCTGATCAGCTTATCACTTCTACCTTTATGCAATTATGATTCTCGTAGAGCTGAATCAGTTGTTATGTTTGTATTACAGAGGCACTAAAATAGGAATAGACTTAATCATGCCCTTATGTTACCTAAAATATACAGGGAAGGGGCAGGAAATGCAAATTTCCCAAAAATATTTTTCAGAAACCCAGTAATTATTGTTTCTTATTTATACTCAATTGTTATTTATCTTTTTGGAATTTGGGGGTGGAAAGGGAGGAGTCAATAAAAAAGCAGAATTCTTCCACTATAGTACCAAAATATGTAGACCTTTTATTGGAAACCCAAAATTCCCCTGCCCTAAATATACCTGTTTAATAGCAATTCTCCTGTGAAAAATCCTTGTTTTGCAGAAATAGACCAACATGTTTTTGATGCTTGGTTGTAGTGGGAAGAATTTTCAGTTCCAATTTTTTAAAGCAAATGTTGGTTAATCACATCATTCACCTTTTTTAGACTTGGAAACTTTACAAACCAAATTTAGAATATATGTCAGATACATCAGTCCTTTGTACAGTAATATACTTCATGTTATTACAGAAATTTTATATATATTTGGCTGAAGCCTTTGGAGTATAAAAATATAAATTACCTCAAAAGAAATATATTGGAGAAAACTAACCAATGTAGGTTATTAAGATTCCAGGTGTTAACATCAACCAAACTAAACAACAATTAAGCTACCATAACAAGGAATAAATGATAGGAAGGAATATTCTTCAAAAGTTGGTATGAAGTTACATTTGAACAATAAAAAATACCTGTAGATTCTAAAGCCATACTCTTCTTTTCACAGAAATTATTTTCAATACAGGCAAATTACTGGAGATGAAAAAAATAACATATAAGTTTCAATTGTGGGGTATGAATCCATCTCTATTTTATGTCTTACTTTATATGCTGAGTATTGCCAAACCAATAAACAATCAGTTCACAACAGTTTGATTCCCTTTTCTTCTCTAAGTAAAATGCTGCCCAGAAAAAAAAAATAGGTGAATAAGAAAATGCAGCCTGGCACAATGAAACAGAATTCTGCTGATATGATTCTGACACTCAGGAATTAAAGAAAGCTAATTGTTATTGTTTCATTTTATACTATATAAGAGGAAATAATTTTTGAAGAGAGTCACAACAAATAAGGTTATTCAGCTAAGGGATGAAACAGTTAAGAAATAACTGATGTTAGAATTATTTTGCACTCTCTCCTGAGAAATAGTTTGCACATAGTGTCACATATATTTTCTGTACACAGAGACATGCATGGGAAATATGTTTGCATGTAGGAGACTGCTGCCTGAATATGGTATTACTTATTGTAGGCCACCCACAACAACGCTGCATTGAAGTAACTGTTCATGACCAGCAATGATTCAGTTAACCTTTGATTGAACACAGGAATTTAAACTATGGAAAGGTCTGAAACCTGACACAGTCCTTTGACACCTCAGTGTCTGTCATTAAAGATAATCCTGCATTAGGTACTGATTTCTGAAAATAGAATTAAACTACTTTGGTTTTCAATCTTAACCCTACCATATTATAAACGTAACCCTGCTGTGTTAGGAGACTTCCTGAATTACTGCTTCTCCTTTCAAGTCTGTGTGTTTGTGAAGGAGCTTTGGGGAGAGCACAGGGGCCAGCGAACACAAACGGCAACCCAGTCACCAGCAAATGAAGTGGCTGTCTGATCGGTGGACCACAAAAAACCCCCAGGACTTCAAAGTCTGATCATGCCCCATCTTTCCTTAGCTTTTTCACACTTCATATAAAGTAAGACGTCAGATGAGAAAGACAGAAAATATGTTGTTTGTTGTTTTGGGGTTTTTTTGTTTGTTTGTTTTTGTTTGTTTGGTTTTTTTTTAATCTTTCCCTTGTCTAAGCATCACCAATACCATGCCGCTATTTTAACTTTGTCTCTGTGGAGGTCGCTCCATCTTTTGCCACGGTTTCTGGTAGGTAGGGCCTCCCTGTGTTGGAGGCCCTGGGATGCTCTGAGAGACCCACGCTCTCAGATATGCTTTTACTCCATTTTAACTACTAAATTTTTTTTCCCTCTTCCTCAACTCTGTTTATCCAAGTTACTAAGAAAACCTCAGTGGGAACCTCCTGATACTTCCTCAACTTCCTCTTCTTTTCATCTGTTCTTTGCATTAAAGACTGGGCGACAGTGACACGGTTTCATTTTGTAGTGGTTGTGTCTCACCTGGATATAGAAAATAAAATAAATAAGTCAGAGGAGCACAACTCAGCAGCAGGTTTCCACTGGAAAATAAAGAGTGGGGATTCAAAGTTCATAGGCTATGAAATATGAGAAAGTGTCTTTGGATTTATACTGGTTTTGAGAAATTAGCCATCATTTTTTTTGGGTAGGTTGTGCACTGCAACTGAGCTGGAATAAGTAGGGTCCTGGCTGAGAATCGCCCAGGCACTGACTGTCCTGCAAAGACAGCTCTTACACCCCTGATCACCAGCAACCTTGCTGGTGGGGACTGATCTTGGAAGTACAGCAATAGTCTGGTCTGACCAAACAAAGCAAACCCTGGCCCACAGCAGAAGACTTCTCTTGAAGCTCAACATGAATGCTGAGTGGACCCCACAGGGGACAGTGCCCTCCCCAGCCCTCTTCAAGGCACCCCGATGCCCCTGGATGCTGGTCTGCCTACCACCGGCAAAGAGTTTTATGACTTTTCGAGAGAAAACTTTTTTCTCCTTTTTCCCTAGCAGAAGCTTGTCGGTCTCCCTTGTCAGCCTGTACCCTCTTGGCAGTGCATATAGGATGTTCTTGTCCTCCAGCTACTCACAGAAAACTGAAGGGGAAAGAAGGGAAAGAAGAGGCCTTATCTTGTTTTCTTTCAGCCCTATGATGTATGGCATGGAGTCCATGAGGGACAGCTTGGTCCTTGACAAGTCTTCAAGTGGCAACTACTTCACTTTATCCCAAGGGGCTGTAGTGCAGCTGCAGTTTCCTGAAATCAAAGCCCATCTTGCATGTCTCTCTCTTGCTAAATTTCTGGTTCCTTTTCACAGGTGTCATATGAAAGAACAGTCAAAAAGTTTCACAATTTTTATTTGCAACAGGGCTGTTGAAAGTTTCAAAGTGCATGGAGCTGTTTTAGGATCATGCCCATATTAACACTTTTAAAACATTTCCACACACACTTTCTAGGTGGAAAAAAAGAAAGACTACCTAAGGAACCTTCAGTTTAAAGTTGATCAACGTAAACAAGGAAAGATGGCAAGGGTTGAAAAGACTCCCTCAGGGATATGGCCTTTTTGGAAGGAGGAAGGTGAAATCTTACCCTTGTCAGTGAAGCCCATTGCACAGTACCAAAAAGGGCATTGCATTTTGGCAGGGTCCTGCTGGCTGAGTATTAGTGCTGTTTATTGTGCAATCATTTCTGATAACAACGTGCAGAGCATTAACTGGAGAAAAATACTTTGGGATGCATAGAGTAACCTGATATTTCCTGGTGGAATATAAAGTTTATCTCTTCCATGACACTAATCTCATAATTCACTGACTAAGCACTAAAGATTTCTTTCTTACAAATTAGATCTCTTTGATAATCCATTCAGTGTTTTGACATACTTAGTTCATTGCTGTTCATGTTCCTTCCTGGATAACAGTTTAATATGTGATTTGCAGAGATGCCAGCAGGAGATTCAGAGAGGTGCATGCATAAACGGAGTTTCTCCATGTTCCCATTGATGATGCAGGAACCTGGTGGACTCCAGAATCCTTGCTTTCCCTGCCTCACTGTTTTGTGTAAAAGCCTCATTGAGTGTTGTTTCTGACAAAGAGAATACAGAAAGAAATAATGCCCACTAGCCTTTCCTGACTTCATTTTTGTGGAGAAAGGGGAAGGTTTCATTTTGTTTTGTTTTGGTTTAATTTGGTTTAATTTACGTTATGTTCCAGATTAAAAGGCACAAATTCAGGATCCATTTTGATAGACAATGAACCTGCCCCAAAGTTCTAGGAGCTAAAGACATCAAGAGATACCTACAGAATGGGTATGGCAGGGTGAATAATTCAGTCCCTATTGAAGCAGCTTGACTGTCAATGTAATCACAAATGTTAGTACTTAAAAAGGCTTTACATTGACTTTATTATCTAGTTTCCCTTGCCCTTAGTAGGAGTAGGATTGCTGTGCATTAGAACTTTCATTTTCTCTTATTTACTTGGTGTGACATGCTCTGAAGGTGCTGGTTTCTGGATGTGCTCTTAAAAGGGTAGACAACTGGAAAATATCCCATTTCAGAAATCTGTGGTATTAGGTGCAAAGCTCCATAACAGAATTGTACTAAGGTTTTTTATAGGGCAACAAACTGACATGTAGAACCATATCCTCAAAACATTTCAGTGTCTAACTCGTAAGTGGAAATGTCTAACTAAACACAAGCATGTGAAATAATGATGCTGATTTTGGCCTCTTTAGATATATATTAGTGATCCTGAAAAGGGTTGTTTGAGTTAGTGTGGAATGTGATGCCTGATCTCATTTATGGCGAGACCTTCATCTGACCTGAAGAAGTTGAAGAGCGAGAGGAAGGACATTAGTCCCATTTTCATAATGGAGCCCAAAGCTCCAAAGCAGAGCAGATGAGAACTGAACTGAAGACCCAGTGCACAGCTGCCATGAGAAATGGTCTTTCAGCCATTAAACCTCCATTCAAAACACTGCTTTTTCTGATGTTACATACTCATTTCTTTACAGATGAGGTGTGGAGATTGAAATCTTCACTGTGTGTGTAACACAGTGCCAGCTCCTCTGTGCTGTACCGTGGGCATCGTGTAAACCTGGATGTGGAGCCAGAGCACCTCCTGGGCAGCCATGAGCAAAATAGTGTTTGTCCATCATGATTGTGGCCCACGGGTAACCAAATTGCTTCTCATTTTGTTTCATCTGCATCCATTTTTGTTTCTTCAGAGCTGCTATATTCACAGCTTTTGAAATTCAAAGTGGACTCAAGGGCACAAACTACTAGATTTCTGTAGATTTCTAAATACTGATTCACTTCTGGTTTCTGTAAGAAAATGACATGGAATCCTACTAATATCTAAGGTTATCTGTGGCCTTGTGACCTGTGAATTGTAACCTCAGTGCAGCTCTGGTTTGAACACTAGAAAGTGAAAGGTCAGAGAAACGAGATAGCTTATGTATGGCAACAGGATTAGCAGTTTGGACTGCTCTGAAGATATTAATTTGAACCATCTTATGGCAAATATCACTCAGGTGCACTTAAGAGAAAAAAGGAATTCTTGAACTCTTGAAAAGACAGAGTGATATTTTATTGCTAAATATGATTCCAGAATAAATAAAAGCACTAAAATGAGGTGATTAGTTGGGGTGTTAAAAATATAAAATTATAAGTATATATTTTCATTTCCCGATGAATTACTCTTCATGAGTCAAAAACCCTATTGCAATGTGATTCTTGGACTATGCAATAAAACTAGTGTGTGAGAAAGTAATTAAAGACTTTCAGGATAATGCATTACGCATAAGTTGGCTAAATTCAGGTTGGAAGAACAAACTGAATTCTTGCATTTACAGTTGCTGAGCATTTGTCTTGAAGACTATTTTAATGTGGTTTTTAAAACTATACTTTCGCTCCCGTCTTGAAGTACAGCTTTCTTTTCTTTGCTTCTTTCTTAGGCTTTCTGATGTGTGTGTGTTCCATACAGATATCTCTGGCCTAGTGAAATTGTAATAAATGCAACATGACTTTTTAGAATGGTTTTGTGTGATTCCCCTTTCTTCATCACCTATGTATTTTTGAGCAAATTTTACTCTGTGAATATCATTATTTTTCTTAGTGAAGGTCTACATTGCTATAAAACCAATGCATTTTTAATCCATTCGGGATAAACTGAAATCCGTGGGAGTTCAGTACTTTTAAAACTGAAAGCACGTACCTAAATATAGACTTAACTTTGACCATCCATGCCATTTTTATTAGTTCCTTTTGTTTCCTTTTTTTAGATCTTTCATTGTATGTTGAGTTGATTCTGGAGATGAATTGATCTTTGGAAAAGCTTCTTTTCGATCCATAGGTGGCAGCAGACAGCAGAAGCTTCAGAAATAAAGGGTCCTCTGCCTCTCCAGGGAGCTGAGATGACAGGATAGCTTTCTTTGATAGGATGGGTTCTCTATTGCTTTCTCCCCACATCTAGGGGCTATTTAAACTATATGTTTTACATATTTATATTATACTTAATTGTACTGAAAATAGAAGTATTTTTCCTTTTTTGTCTCTGAGTACTTACGTGTGTAAAATGTTAACCTGAAGACGTTAAAGTCACCTTATAAATCTCCTTCGATTTCCTGCATTATCCATTGGCTGGCAGCAGTATCATTTAACTATTTTAGATTATATCCAACTGAGGCAGCTTTTCTGATCTGCTCCAGTCACAGTGGCTTGAAAGGACTTTCAGGAGATGCTGGTGTCATGTGAGTTTGCACAAGCCGCACATTGCAAAAGAAGCAGTGACAGAGCTGCTGGCTCCTGCCTAAACCTCTGTTGATAAACCCATAGTCACAGTCACAGAGGTACCTTTTCCATCTGTTTTACACTTTTGGGTACTCAAAGCTACTCTTGCTTATAAATTTATTTTTGCAGCACAAAGTCCAATGTATTTATTATTGTCTTTTCCCAAAGCCTTGAAAACTCTGAACAAACACCAAAGCTTTTGTAACATGCTAAAGGCAAGTGAGTGTATCAGTCCTCTGTAAGTGACACTAGACACACCTCCACCTACATGATTAGGGAACTGCCTGTCTCCTCCTGAGGTAAAACTAGCATTAATTTCTTAATCTAATAAACAGAATATATTAGTGGAATAGCCTTTCCAGGCTATTCTGTACTTCTTAAAAAGGCCACCACATAGTTGTATCATCTATGGCTTGTGACCAGGCAGCCTAAAGCCAGCACCTTCACTCCACAGGGGCTGCTTCACTGTGTGCACAGCCTGGAGGTATGCAGAGGCATCACCTCGTAAGAAACTGCTTGTCATGGTGTCTTCTGGGTCATGCTCCTCTCCAGTCTTGGGACAGGGAGATACTCCAGGAGAAATGAGTAGGAGGGAAGCAGCGGGCACTGATCACTCCCCCATTGCATAGCCTAGGGCACAAATAGCTCTGATGTGGCTTTCAGCCAGAAAGATTTGGGCAGCTGCTGGTCAGTGCACAGGGGTGGACCAGGATTTTTGGGACACAGGACTTGCACTGAGGTTGCTCCAAGGCTTCACAGAATCATAGAATGATTTGGGTTGGAAAGGACCTTTAAAGATCATCCAGTCCAACCCCCCTGCCATGGCCAGGGACACCTTCCACTAGTCCAGGTTGCTCAAAGCCCCATCCAACCTGGCCTTCAACATTTCCAGGGATGGGGCATCCGCAACTTCTCTGGGAAACCTGGTCCAGTGTCTCACTACCCTCACAGTGAAGAAGAAGTTAAATATTCCCTGGAGGGACCGAATGAAACCCCTCAAAAAGGACACTGTTGGTGCCTGGCAGTGTGATACTTGCTCCATGTCAGGGCAGAGCAGAAGACTGGAGACAAGAAACACTGTATGAGTCTAGGAGGAAAATTTTGCTTGTGGGTTTTGCAGAACAAACAGCACTAAGTGAAGGCATCAAAGAGAGGTTAAATAATCATCTCTGGTGGCTTTTAAATGGGGGGGGGAGAAAGGTTTGCTTCAAAATGAAGAGTAAAACTTATATCCAGGAGTTCTGCTCCATTACTCAAAAGAACACAAATCAGTGGTTTGACAATGCAGCTGAACGACATCAGGTCTGAGATTTGTAGTTTCCTTTAGAGCAGACATTGATTCTAAGTATAAGCATGAGAGGGCTGCAAAAGGATGGAGATCCACGTCTTTTAGTGGAAGAATAAATATTACCCAAAGCTGATTTATCTACAGGTGGATTCTTGTCTCATGCTAAAAACATGAACTGTTTCTCAGACAGCATGTTACCAAAAATTCTTCTAAGAAGGGTCTGCTTTTTAAGTATTGCTTTAGATTTTACCAGATGTCAATATATTACCATTGCATTGTAAATATTAAACAAAAGCAGAAACTAAAATGGCGACACTGTTCCTTTCAGGCTTTAGAAAATTAATTGGATACTAATTCTCCTTTAATAAATACATTAACAGATTCCTCTGCCTAATTATTCTTCATTTTCCTCCTTTTCCTGTGCTTTCATCTTTGTCATTTCTCCATGATTTTTTTGTCAGTCTGACTTCCTTCTTTTGCTGGCCTTGCCCTCAGCTTCCTAATCTTATCCCTTTACATTCTTAGCTGTATTATCCTATAACTGCTATTTTCTCACTCACTCTTCCCCAGCTTTTTCTTACCTCTCTCAGTGTATCAAGATTCTTCAATTTTACTTTTCCTTTTTTCAGACTATTTTCCCCTCCTTTTCCTATTGGGCTGAAGCAGATGCCTATGAGCTACTCCTCTGGGGTCCTATTAGGGCTCCTAGTGTGCTGACCTGGCAAAGCATCCATTTTCTCTTTAAGTATAAAGTCCTCTGTGTGCATAGGTACCTATTTTTCCCTCCATGGCCTTGCAGAGCAAATGGCTGTCAAGAAAGCTTCCTTCCCCATGATTTGGCAGGAGCTGACTTTGCTCTCCCCATAGGTGATGTTGTGGTTGTGAACACAAGCGTCTGCAGGTCTTTGGTCTTCTCTTAAATGTGGTGCTTGCCTTCCTGTGACTACTTCCAGGCCGTAGGAGGAAAGTGCTGCCAGTAGTTTAAAAGGAGGCACAGGGGCACTGTTAAAACAAGATAAAGGTGAGAAATATAATGAGAGAAAGAAAATTTATGGTAATGTTTTGGGGCTCAAGACTCTTTCTACTGAAACATAGGACTGGTATCTAGGTCTTCATATACCTAAATATATCAGTTTGGAGGGGGTGGTCATATTTGCAGTATCTACCCATTCTGTAACTGAACTCACTGGTTCAGAAACTGTGCAGGACATTTATATGGAGAATGAAATCTGCTTCCAACAGAAATTTTAGCTAGTGGAAGAATAAAGGCTCTAACTTCACAAGACTTTGAACAGGCATTGGTTTTATTTCATTATCAGACCTTAAAATTCACACAACAGAATATAGCATTTTCTAAAGGAACCTTTCCATTTTTAAAGGACTCACTACAGAACTATCTTGACATAACCATAAGTGGTATGTCTTCTCAAAGATCTGTACTAAATTGCTCCCTGTGCAAAAATTAAAAAAGCATGCAGACAAACAAAACCCTCAAAGCATACAAAAGCAAATGAGACCCATAGATTCCTGCTCATACGAGCAGGAGCCAGGGAGGGGAGGATTCAGACACTCCTGGAGGAGAAGGGAGTTCCTACACTGTGTGACAGACGTGGCATAGGAAATATGGAGCTGTTACGTCTCATGAGTAATCCCTTCCCTTCAATTCTTCCCTATCTGTCCATCTTTTCCCTCTCTTCATTACAGTCCCATAACCCTGTCATCTCTCTTTCCTGCTCTTGCTCCCCTACCTTGAATATGCTATCTATCCCTTAATCCTTCCTTCCTACTGGCATTTACACTTTTCATTTATTTAATTTTTGGTGCTTCCAGGATTTTTTTTTGTGCTGAGATTTCAATTCCTCCAGATAAAATTTAAAAGATGTCATATTGATAAACTGCAGCAAGCTTTCTTCAAACCTATGGATTTCTGGGTGTGTGCGCACCACAGTCGGAGTCAGGCAACACCAGCAGCATCAGCTGTATTCAGGGGTTACTGCCTCTTTCCTCAAGCTGTCCAGCTCGTGTAAAAGTGGGTAGGTAGGAATGCCTTCTGGCACAACTGCAGCACAGTCTGGTTGTAAATTAAGCTTGATCCTATCTAGAGAGTTAAGCTCGTGTTGTGATTGCTGTTTCAGTTTTGTTCTTCCCAAAGGAGAAGTGAGTGCTGTGCCAATTCCAAACAAGGTTATTTGAGGCATGGTCAGAGCTGTGGTTTGAGCTACAGGTCTGCAGAGAAGAAAGTTGTTATTATAGCTGGAAGGGCTTTTTAAGGAACTATGTCTCGGGAACCTGTTGTACAGATGATTATAAATGTAGATGACTTGCCTACTTAATAGGACCGTACTGGATGCTAGGGCACTTAGAAAAGTGTCCCTTTAAATTACATCTCTAGCCTTAGATAATATTAAAAATTAAGCATCTATATGCTATGGAAAGCACATCTATTGATTTGTGAATATTTTGTGTATTCCTGTTTTACAAAACAGGAAGGAATATGTCTCTGAGGGATAAATATTAAAGGTACTATTACCATTGACCATTGACTATTTTTTTAGTATCTTTCATGGCAAGTGACATTTTAATATAAATCAAATCCAGAAAGACCATTTTACTAATTGTAACTCTTTGATTCATGCAG
The DNA here is from genome assembly GCA_013389905.1 of Sula dactylatra. NCBI lineage: Eukaryota > Metazoa > Chordata > Aves > Suliformes > Sulidae > Sula > Sula dactylatra. Next base: position 7,150 of record WEKW01003212.1, on the reverse strand, counting down.
TGCATGCACGTTCAACTTAAGGAACAAAATGTGCTTTTATGTATGTAGTTGCTCACAGCTTTAGTATTGATTCTAAAAGCTAGGTTGGTCTGAATTAACACAAGGAACAAGTCCAATTAAACAAAAATTCCTGAGAAAATGAGGATAAATTGACTACAAAGAGATGTTAAAACTGATCCCTTTGGTGTTAAAAGGCATACAAATGGAACAAGAGGCATTTCTGGCTAAGAGATCAGTGGAGATTTGTCATTGCCATGAAACATGATCAAATGGATGATAGAATAACACATCATAAGGCAAGAGAAAGAAGCATCACACTTCAGTTTGCATGTTTGCCTGTGGAATTCAAGAAATATTTTATTTTAAAGATTGATAGAGAGTTGTGTGGTTTGAAGTTAAAATGAGAAACATAGTCCCATGGTTTTAATCAAGGAAATTGAATAAAAACTACTGAAATATGGAATTGAAATGTTAGAAACACTGATTTCTGGACAAACTCTAATTAGACTCCCTTCCTAGGCTTTGTCTAAATTTATTAATAATTCTTACAAGGAGAGATGTGGCTTGTATAATGCCAGTCTGTCACAGAAAGGTATATTCAAAGTAAAGCAAATCACAGACTCTGCAATTTTTTTAAAATGTTTTATTATAAAGGATAGGAAACCAAATCCACATTTTTTTTAAAACCCAGATAAATAAACAGTAAATATCATGCTTTTGATTTAAAATGTGTTTTTCCTTTTGCAATAAGATCTGCAAAAATGGCATTCCTAACTTGGAAACCTGCAAAAATATGTCTTTTGAGAATATGGAGGAAGACAGACCACATATTTTGCACATAAATGAAGACCATTTCACAAAACTGCTGGAAACTGAGACAAAACAGCTCTATGAAGAAACTGCTGACTAAGGAGAGGTTTGGTAACTTATTCAGCAGAAAACAGCAAATTAACCCTTAGGCAAGATTATTTCAAATATATATATAAATATATACAAATACACAAAACCAAAGTTCTTCCCACTTAAAACCAAAGAAACATCAAATTGTAACAAAAACAGAGAACCCTGTGGGGCCTTGTGATATTTAAGAAGAGGTGTTTAAAAACATCCAAGCAGTTTTTTTCTGTTCCATAGAAATATGGAATAACTATGCAATAGAAATTAACTGCTAAAGGAAAAAAAAAAAGGGGGGGGGGGGCAAAAAAAAGAAAGCTGTTACTCTCTTATCATAATCCTTTAAAGAAGACTCAGATCGTTGTTGTGCCTGATCTCAGGAACCATTTAAAGAATGAAACAAAGCAACAAACAGAAAAGCAAAAAACTCACCACATTCAGATTTTGCGCGTCATGTTGGTCCCAATGTAATCGAAGAGATTGTTACTTTTGATTTCAGTGGGAGCAGGGTTAACTTTTTCCTTTTATATATAGCAGAAGTAGAATGACTGCAAGCTACTTTCCCAAATGGACTTTATTCATAGGACTAAATCACAAGGGGCTGTATATGGGAAGATTTGACTCTACAACCTCATGGGCCACCCGGCTACTTTGTTGCTTGTTATTAATGGAAATTTATCTTTTCCAATAGATGAACTGTGCATCTTTCCCCACACTTCTGCAACGTTTTAATATAAAAAAATTACTTGTTAGCAACCTGTAAGCAGTCTTCTAAAGTTCTTTTAATATTTATATCCTTTTGAGGCTTTGCACCCTTTGAGTAGGTTCAGGGCTGCCTGTACAAATACATGACCATTACAGGAAATATAAACATGCTATTTACAAGTTCACAATTTTTTATTTTCTATACAGTTCCGATGAGTATTTTTATAGTTGTAGCCTAAGCACTGTGTAGAACTGGCATGCTCCTGATATTCACAAAAAATGTAATAAAAGAGTAAAATAATTAATGATAAAATGCGCACATGCAAGGATACTGTAAAATGAATCCATTGCCTTAAGCTATGCATTTATGTAATTTTCATATACCCTAACAGTTTGCCTTCCTGTGTACTTTTGATGGAAATATTCCATGAAAAATCCCATATTTTCTTTAGGATAATATTTCACATTCTTTAAGCCTTCCATTAATTTTTCTACATGACTTTCAGACTGCCTTTAATGAAAGAAGGGAAAAACCTCAAAACACAGCTACTTTTGTTATCACACTATAAATCCTAGCTCAGGGATTATGCCAATTATCTGATTTACCTCTACAGAGCAACTGAAGAATTTATGCTTATTACCCCTATAATTCTTCATACATTTGACTCAGTTTATTTATGAGAAACATGTCTTTAAAGGATTTAATGAAAAATAATATTCGCACAAATTATTTGACTCTGGGATTAATATAAATCCATCCACCATTCAAATTCATTTAAGAAAAACAATATTTGGAGTAGTCGCCTTGAGAGCTTTAAGATGAGTTTTAATAAAGGTGTCTCCATAATCCTTTTCCATGGGTCTAATGTTGGCTTTTCACTGCTGAATAATATTCTGCTCAATTGACCATGCTTGATACGTTTCCATTCTTCAAATTCTGATGCTGTTGCTGAATAATCTAATATGTTTTTGCATCTCTTATTAAAAAAAAAAAAAAAAAAGAAAGGACATCCACTGACAAGCATCAGATTCAGGCAGAATAACCAGATCCAGTTGTTCTTCTCTGGAAAATCATTGCAGCCACCTTCTTCTAAACCAAGCCTCTCCCAGTCATCAAACTGTGGGGTGACTGTTGGAGAGTTTTTGCAGGTTATGGAGTCATAATGAAGAGAGTTTACATCATCCCTATGTGTTGCTTTCCAGAAGCCCTTCACTTTTTACCTTCAGACTGTGATAGTGGTGTTGCTGAGGGCAGCGTCATCCTGGTTTGTTCTGGGATCCACCGTTGAATGCCTTTAAAAGTCCAAGGGCCGAATCATCATGGTGGTGGAGCGCAAGGAGTAGCTGGGACCTTTGAAGTAATGCCACTTGATGCCATTGAGCTTTCCATGGTTTTGTCCAGCTGTGTAGAACATCCCATTGAGATTGGAGGGCCCACAGGCATCAAACCACCACCCTGAAAACATTAAGACAAACAATCAAACTGCAAGTGCACTAAGCATTTTTACTTTGTTCTACAGGTTTAGCTGATTAGCAAATTCTGGTATTCCCAGGCTCATAAGTACTCCTGGTGTGGTGGTGGTGGTGGGGTATTTTCCTATTTTCCTTTTTTGCTCTTTTGTGTCATTCTGTAGCCAGTGATGCTGGAGAATACACAGTTGTATTTACAGAGTAGGAAAAGTATTTAAGTCCTAACTCATTCTGATTTTACATGCAGTGTGTAAAGCAAGAACAAGAACAACAAAGACAAATAAACTGCTTGGCATATTTAGACAGTATTACAGTTCACCCATCTCACATAAACCTCAGAAAAAGACTATATTTCATAAGTATTTTGCATAATTTCCCTTGCTTGGTTATTTTGAGTATAAGCATGATTTAATGTTGCTTTAACTGTGATTGTTCAGTTGCTCAGACAGTTTGCTTTTGCTCTCAGGTTAGATGTTCTTAGTAAACATGGGTTATGAGTATAATGGTGCTGCCCTGTTATAGTAATTACAATATTATAGTACTAGATAATCAGTATTCATAATGGTGTACAAGGAGACAGGTAGTCTCTTTCTTTAAGACCTATAATAAATATATATATATATAAAACAAGACTCAGCAAATTAACGGAAGGGCTAAGTGAAGAATACAGTTATAACACTGTGGGACACTGCCAGTCAGAATACCTATGTGCATGGATAGATGACTTAGATGATTACCTGAGGTGCATGTATTTAGGTGACAGTATGGTCATCTTCAATCAAGGTATATTCATTGCATGTGCAGTCTGGTTCAGAACAGTGACATTTAATCCTTAACCTTATTATTTTGAATGAGAAAACCTATGGTAAATCTTGAGCTTCCTAATCTTGATCTTGAAATGTGCCAAATGTTTTTGGGTCAGCAGTGTCAGGCAGGTCCTCACTCAGATCCATCTGACATTTGTTCACTTCTCTGCAAAGCCTCTGAGCAAGTTCACACCTGGCATTTAGAAAACTGACAGAAGTCGATTCAATTTTTTTTTTTCCAAAGGGGTTTGTAGGCACTTTATTTACATGTCTACTGGTAGCAGAAAATTACTAATTACCTGACTACTGACTACAGATATTAAAAATGTTACTGATTGATACGAAAGTTAGGCTTTGAAGGTTGCTAACTGCCTTTTCTGCCCCTCTACCCTGCCCGCTCTTTCCCTGCAAGATGTGGCTTCCTATTCATTAACCCTTTGAACTCTGTGTGCAATTGCATATACTTTGTTCTACTGGAAAGAAGGGCAAGAAATGTCTTGCCCAGATGCTTGTACTTCTAGTTCACTGCTCTAGCAGCTGCATTGTAAGACTGTTCTGAAAAGTGAAGTGACACAGATGTAGAAAAAAAAACCCCAGAACTTTGCTTTCTGAGGGCAAACCACCAATCTGGTTTACAGAATGGCCCCGTGAACAGTTGTGTTGGCATAACTGAAGGGGTAGTAAACTGAGAAGTTAGGATAAAAAAGTGTAACAGCTCAAGAACTTTTCAACCTGAATTTTATGCCAAAGAAAATGCATGTAGAGCCATACCTCCACCTTTGTGAGTGCTCTGTTAACAAAGCACTGAAAATGAACCAGAAATATTTTTAAGTACTTGTGAATGTTACTAACAATGACAGAGGTTCTGCTACCATTATATGACGGAATGCAGGAAATTCAGACTTGCTAGAAGCATAGGTTTGGTTACAAACTATATGCAAAAAAGTCATCTCATCTTTAGAATTCTGCAGGAAGACATGTCTTTAACCAACGGGGAAAATGGAGTCAGTGGTGAAATACAGTGTGAATCTTCAGGTCTATTTTAAATTGTTGCTTTAAGATAAAATTAATCAGTTAACTCTCTTGTCTACATCCCCAAGATCTTTTCTTGTTAAGATGAATTTTAGATTGCCATGGGAGTTATAGTTTTAAGGAAAATGTGATGATTCCAATAACGTGAAACTTGGCAGCACCAAGATTACAGAACACAAACTGACAAAGATAAACTGGGTGACATGCTGACTCCACTGAAAGTAGTGGAAGTTTTCCTCTATATCTTGATGGGAGTAGAAATTTCTCTCCAACACCTTATAGGGTATCTATGTAATGTAACAGAAAGATGCTTAGTTCGGACTGAGGAAGGCAGAATGAATCCCCTGACTGCAAAGATCTAATATTCCCAATGTCAAAAATATTTTAACCTCAATGGCTAGGAGCTCTATTTGTCAGAAAGACTTCTGCTGGGTTTTTTACATAATGAGATCTATAGGCTTTGTAAATCTTTAACATGGGTCTTAATGCATCTTTCCATGTAATATGGTTGTACTGAATATTTACCTTCATGCATAAAGGCAAATAAGAACATAAAGATCAGGTGGTGGCTTTAGCTTTTGGTGGTTAAATGCCACTTTATTTTAAAAAGTTATTTCAACCTGCACTTCACAGCATTGTAAACTTCCCAGGACCCCCTGCAAACCATTTTTAAGCACCACTGGTAGTGGCGAACTGATCATCTAGCGAGTGGCTACTGAATTCTGCGGGTGTCACTGTGGACTGAAATGCAGAATTTTAAATTTTTATGTTTCTCACTCTGACATCTAAAAATGTAATTAAACTATGAGAAGCTCCTTTTAGACAATGTTCACTGCCTTAGTGAATCCTCCAATTTCATCATATTCATTGATTAGCCTTTTATCTACCTATAATGAATGCATTGTATGAAGGTATGCCTTACTACTACTGATAGGATATTGACCGTGATTAGCCTTCAGATCTAGTGCTTACTCTGTCCTTTGTATTCAGATCCATTAAATTTGTGTTTCTAGTCTTGTAAAGTAATTTCTTAGATTTTGGATAATACTTAGCGGGCTTTTTTCAGAAATAACACTTCATATATGAAATCTTGAGGGAAAAATTTATGCCAGATAAATTCTGGCAAACTTCTTTTTTGATACAATTGACCTCTGTCTGATTACAGTGTTATACCTAAGGGGGCAATAACCAAAGAAAGAGAAAGCTGTACAGCTGATGTTTTACTGTAACCAGAGTATAATCTTGTAGAAACTTAAGACAAAGTTAAACAGAGAAAATCTAATCGTCATTTTTCAAACCTGGAACATAGATGCAGCTGGGTTCTGTTATGGTGTTGGGATGAAGACATGGCAAGCTGTGCTCGTACCATTTCATCTTAAATGCATAAACAGATGCATAAATGGCCTTTTTTTGGGGAGAAGGTTTTTAGTGGTGCCCTACAAAATCTGTGTTAAAGATGGAATGAGTTGAAGAAACACAAAATTTTATAAACCTTTTGTGAGGACCTGCTCAAATCTTTCATCATAGATTACTTCTAAATAAATACTTCTTTCAAAATGTGTTTTAATGATCATCTTTTTTCTGTACTATCCTATTCTTGTTAGTGAGACTGTATGATTTTTTTAAAGATGTTTCCTAATACTACATTAAAAAGTTGGGTTTACTTTCTCTTTTTCTTTTTTTAAGTGTTTTTTTTTTCTTCCTCCATATGTTTATTTCTCTCCATCCTCCCCTGCAACCCTCTAAAAGCTCTTAATTTCCCACAAGGTTTCAGATTATCACAAGACTTTCTACTACATGTCTCAACACTAAAATCCACATCTTTTAATGGATACAAATGCTTTTTTAGACATCTTGTATATTGGGGGAAAGAGGAATGGAAGCAGTGACTTTTTTTGTAGCTA
>WEKW01003211.1:8594-35048 GCA_013389905.1 Sula dactylatra | reverse complement strand
AAATTAACTATCCCAGCTAAAACCATGACAGCACTCCAAAATAAGCCTTGTATATTCCCACATTTCAACAATCCTCTTAAACCATCCCATAAGAAGACTTACACAGTGCCTGAGTGCTTTTCCCTGGCACCCCAAAGAAGTGGACTGTCACATACCCCTTATGGCTGTAACCCCTTCAGCCTGCAAGGTGATCTGGGGAGAGAGCCTCTCCTGTTAGCTCCTTTCAGGGGGAGACCAGGGCCTGATCATTCTCTTGTGGAGGATCATAGGAGTGCATTTATTGTTAAGGCATTTCAATGTTTGATGATGACCCATCAATTGTAATGAATGACCCAGGTCAGATCGTTTTTGAAAACCTGGATCTGAATTCAACTCACTGAATTTTTGCACTTTAGGAGTGTTCATTAATTACAAGCATGGTCAGTTTTAGGGCCAGCCAAGTTGGGGTGCTCTGTTTGCCCTGGAGGCTTTGCTGGGGTTCCTCCACCCAGAAAGTTTCTCAGCTTTTCACAGATCTTTGTGTTTAGTGTGATTAGCCTTCAGTCATGCAGCCTAAAGAAATGCAGGTCTTCTTATGACCTCACGTGCCTCTCATATTTTCTTGTGTGTCACAGGTAGTCCTGAAGATTTTTATTTAAAAAGCAATACAAAATGTCTCTTCATAAAATAGCAAATGTAGCACAGGTTATCCCTCAGTATTATGTAGCTGATTTCTGAACATTTAGACATTACTTCAAAAAACATTTTTTATTTAAAGGCAAGGATAGAAGGAAGGACTTTGACATAATGTTTTGGTTTTGTATTGAACATGGAATATACAATTAATCAAATCATTATATTTCACTTAATTATGCATTATTAATCCATCTCTTAATACCATAACTGAAACTTTTCTAATCCCACTTAAACTTTACTGAAACTGTAGACTTCACTGTGACTTTACTGTACAACATATTTCTCTTATACAGCCTCTATGTCATCCGGATTTATATAACAATTCTATTTATCTTCATTGATCTCACTGAAAGTCAGTGCCTGCTGCAGTATTTCTTCAGAAGCTGAAAAAATTGTAATATAGGGGAAAATGTATTGAAAATGGTGCATGTATTAGTACATATTTATATATAATCCAATCATAATATTTTATTATATTGAAATTAAGACTGAGCATACAACAGTTCTCATGGCTGTAAACAATAAAATAGAAATTATAAGGATATATTATTTTTCTTGAACAAATATACTACAAATGCAGGAAATTCAGAATTACATTTCCCTATAAAGCAGTACAAACAGGTGAGCGAAGCAAAGCAATCAACCTACCTAATTCTACTTCTGTATTGTAGAACAGTGTGTATTGGTAAAGCACTTTAAAGCACTTCAAAGCTTGTGAAGCCAGGTCAGACTGAACTGTGCTTTTAAAATCCTGGACCTGACTTCATCTCAGCTAATTTTTGCACTTCAGTGACTCTTTTAAATTAGGAACCACTTTGTCCATGGCTATCTCCAGGCAGAGAATTCACTAAGAGGCATTTGTCCCCACTTTTCATTCTGTTTGTGGACACTAGCTCGTGTGTCTTGTCATCCTGTGCCATCTGATACAGACAAAATGTAATGACTTTGTAGCTGTCTCTTTCATTTAATGCTGCGGTAGCATCTGCAGCCCTTTTTACTGAGTGGACACATACCATCAGAGAGAAAAAATCGGGTTTTAAGGGGGCTGAATAATCCCCTCAAGAAACCTCCTTCGATAAAAGTAGCATATAGTGCTCCTTATATCCTGTCTCAAACACCTAAACTGAGTGCATAAAATTAGATGGGATTATCCAAGTGGCTTGATATATAACATCCAACAAGGAATAAGGTAACTGCTCCTTTTAAAACCAGTGACACTTGAGCCAGATAACTAAATTCTGAGTGCTTTTGACCTTTACCTAATCTCTCTGATATCCTAACCATTATAATAAAGAAAACTGTTGCCTGCAGGTAAGCTGTAAAGGAATTATGAGTTTCATGAGTTGTCTGGTATAGCAGTGGTTTTCTTTTTATTGTTGGAAGCCTAGCATTAGCCTCTGTAATTACAAACATTAGATGTCATTATCAATTGTTACAACAATGATAATCTTTTCTTCCCCAATTGTGCTTTTTATACAGCATACCGGTTAATTTTAACTGTATAGTGCTTTCAGTATTCAGAGTGTTCTTCCATTTAGATTACAAAGAATACACTGAAAATAGTGATAAAATGAAGTATATAAATACTTGTATAGTTTAAAACATTTATATTACAGAAAATATTTTACTTTTTAGAACTGTAAAAAAAATAAAATCTAATGCAAGATGTAAACAGTCCAGGAGATTATTGGAGAGCATGAAGAAAAATAGAGGGCTTCTACAAGTATGTTAGTCAGAAAAGGAAGACAAAAGAAATTGTGCCCCCCCAATAAATGAGACAGGGGATCTGGTGAAAACCAACATGGAGAAAGCTGAAGTCCTCAACAGCATTTTTACCTCAGTTTTCACTAACAATTGCTCTTCCTGCCTCTCTCTAATCCTTGAATTTCAAAGCAGGGACTAGGGGAATGAAGTCCTACCCACTGTGAGAGAAGATCAAGTTTGAGACCATCTGAGGAACCTGAATATGCATAAGTCCATGGGACCAGATGAGATGCATCCCAGGGTCCTAAGGGAACTGTCTGAGGTAATTGCTAAGCCACTCTCTATCATATTTGAAAAGTCATGGCAGTCAGGCAAAGTCCTCAGGGACTGGAAAAAGGGAAACAACATGTCCATTTATAAAAAGGGTAAAAAGGAGGACCCTGGCAACTACTGACCTGTTAACCTCAGCTCTGTGCCCAGTGAGATTATGGGGCAGATCCTCCTGGAAGACACTTTGAAACATATGAAACACAAGGTGATTAGAGACAGCCAACATGGCTTCACTAAGGGCAAATCATGCCTGACTGATCTGGTGGCCTTCTACAATAGAGTAACTGCATCAGTGAACAAAGGAAGAGCTACAGATGTCATCTACCTTGACTACTATAAGACCTTTGACATGGTCCCACACAACAACCTTGTCTCTAAATTGGGGAGATATGGATTTGATGGATGGTCTGTTAGATGGATAAGGAACTGGCTGGATGGTTACATTCGAAGAGTTATAGTCAATGGACACCAATAACAAGTAGTGTCATTCAAGGGTCCATATTGGGATTGAGTGAACCCTCAGCAAGTTTGCAGATGACACCAAGCTGAGTGGTGCAGTTGATATGCTAAAGGGAAAGGATGCCATCCAGAGAGACCTGGAAGACTTGAGGAGTGGGCCCATATGAACCTCACGAAGTTCAACAAGGCCAAGTGCACAGTCCTGCACATGGGTCACGACAATCCTTACTATCATGACAATCCTTAGTATCATGAAAATCCCCAGGATCAAAGCAGACTGGGAGATGAATGGATTGAGAGCAGCCCTGTGGAGAAAGACTGGGGGATACTGGTGGATGAAAAATTGGATATGAGCCAGCAATGTGTGCTTGCAGCCCATCAATCGTATCCTGGGATGCATCAAAAGAAGCATGGCCAGCAGGTTGAGGGAGGTGATTCTGTCCCTCAACTCCACTCTGGTGAAACCCCACCTGGAGTGCTGCATCCAGCTCTGAGGTCCTCAACACAGGAAAGACATGGACCTGTTAGAACAGATCCAGAGGAAAACCACAAAAAGGGTCAGAGGGCTGGAACCATGACAGGGAGCATTACTGGTGTTCAGCCTGGAGAAGAGAAATATCCAGGGAGACTTGATTGCAGTCTTTCATTGTATAAAAGGGGCTTGTAAGAAAGACCAAGAGAGACTTTTTAATAGGACCTGTAGTGACAGGACAAGGGGCAAGAATTTTAAACTGAAAGAGGGTAGATTCAGATTGAACATAGGTTTTTATGATAAGGACAGTTAAACACTGGAACAGGTTTCCCAGAGAAGTTGTGGATGCCCCATCACTGGAAATGTTCAAGGTCAGGTAGGATGGGGTTTTGAGCAACCTGATCTAGTGAAAGTTGTTCCTGCCATGGTGGAGGGGTTGGACTAGATGATCTTTAAAGGTTCATTCCAAACCAAACCATTCTATGACTCTATCATTCTATGATACAGTAGTAACAGTGCTCTTGGTTTTCCTCTGTTCCATGTTTCCTCCTCTGTCTTTCTCATTCTTTCATATTTCAACCAACATTTGTAGCTTTTAACCTGTGTTCGTCTTCTAAGAGGCATTTGGACAATGCCCTGAATAACATGCTTTAACTTGGTCAGCCCTGAATTGATCAGGCAGTTGGACTAGATGATTGTTGTAGGTCCTTTCGAACTCAGTTATTCTATTCTATTCTATTCTATTCTATTCTATTCTATTCTATTCTATTCTATTCTATTCTATTCTATTCTATTCTATTCTATTCTATTCTATTCTATTCTATTCTATTCTATTCCTTCCTGATTTACCAGGTTCCTCTCCTTATGGCAAGCATTTATGTACTTATGCTTTCCTCTCTTCCTCCTCATTCATTCTTCCTTTACTAAGCACTTTACTGCAATGGATGTAAAAAGACTGAAGAGTGAAGACTATTGTTCCAGAACAGATACTTCAGTTTTATGTGAATGTGCAATTTTTATTTTGTCAGAAACCTGGACAAACAAAATTGCATTCAAACAGCTTTTTCTCAGCGATGCCTCAGTAAGCTTGTTCAGTTTTGTAGTTCATTCATCTCTTGGTCAGAGATTACGTACTGCTAGGATTTCTCTACATTTCTGTTTTGTGCTTTTTCTCACATAGAATAACCTCAGCCTGGGCATATTCAAAATCTATCCTCTCTTAAACTTAACCAATTTAAAATCTTTCTGGTGTATAACTTTCTCTTTAATATTCTCCACCAAAAAATTATGACAGTGAGATTTTTTTGTCTTACATACTCACAGCTTGCAAAATGTATGTATTTCTCTCCAACTCATGTGAAAGAAAAGAAAAAAAAAAACAAAAACAAAACAAGACAAAGACCTAGGTAGTATATGAGATATTTGTAGTCTAAAACCAGCTTTGTATTTCAGGTTGCTTAGCTGTCATTCTGAGTGCTTTTGAAACAGACATCTAGTCAAAGTCTAATTGCACTGTAACACCAGACAGGATTAAGAAAAATATTGCTCTTCCAGACCCAATTATTTACAAAACAGGGAAAAAAAAGAAATCTTCTGACAAAGAATGGATATGCATTCTCCATTGTGTTGTGTTTCCAGTTCATAGAATTTGTAGTTTGATGTTTGATCAAATTCAACTAAATAGTTTCAGTTGAAATTGTTCTGTATGCTTCTGCATCTTGAAGTCTATTAAAAAAGAACATTGTCATCTATGTTTTTTTATGTTGCTGAGTTCTAAATATTATTCAATGTCAGAGAATGCTGAAATAATGTACTTCTGCCCTTCTCAGTGCAGTGAGAAAATCATTAAATAAATGACAGAGACATATCAGTTCCTTAGCTGGTGTAGATGAGTATAATTTTATGGAGTTCAAGAGGATATGTTCTTCTCTTTTTGTAGAGATTCTGGTCTTTAACAGCTAGATGGGAGTCTGGTGCAATCGGTAGTAATTGATTACACAATGGCTGTCTTGAAATGCAGGAGAGAAAAAACAAGTTGCAACAATAAAGATTCATTTAAGATTATAGAACCCTGAGAGTCTCCTTTAAGGGATAATAACAAACTGAAAAACTGGGGGATGATTAGACAATAAGAGGCTGTTCTTTGTAAAATGAGATGAAATTTTATTTTCTAAAGGTTAAGATAAAAGGCTACCTGACAGTCAAAAACCAATGGCCAGGATGCTGCATATTTGATTCTCTTTCCTTGACTGGGAAGTATTTTATTTTAATAGGCAGACCACCTTTGGGTAGACACTATTTACTCTGCTGAAATCTACCACTCATCTTCAGACTCATTGCACTCTGCTTTAATTCAGTCTCACTGCACAAAAGACATTGGTTAGAATTTTACTTCACTCAACACTAAATTTTATCTGTGTAAAAATTATGCTAGATATGTCCTTTTCACTCAGAAAAAAGATCATAATTCCCAGTGTTTTTGTTGGGGTCTTAACCCTAAGACTATATAAAGTAATGTAAATGCTTGGAATTCTCAGTACAAGAAACACATGGACCTGCTGGAGCCTGATCAGAGGGATAGAACACCTGTCCTGTAAGGAAAGGTTGAGAGAGTTGGGGTTGTTCAACCTGGAGAAGAGAAGGCTGTGGGGAGACCTTATTGTGGCCTTTCAATACTTAAAGGGGGCTTATAGGAAAGATGGGGACAGACTTTTTAGCAAGGCCTGTAGCGATAGGACAAGGCATCATTGTTTTAAACTAAAGGAACACAGATTCAGACTAGACAAAAGGAAGAAATTTTTTATAGTGAGGGTGGTGAAACACTGGAACAGGCTGCCCAGAGAGGTGGTCGATGCCCCATCCCTGGAAACATTCAAGGTCAGGTTGAATGGAGCTCTGAACAACCTGATCTAGTTGGAGATGTCCCTGCTCACTGCAGGGGGGGGGGATTGGACTAGATAACCTCTAAAGGTCCCTTCCAGCCCAAACCATTCTATGATTCTGATTCTTCCCCTAGCAGAGTATTCTTCAATGCAGCCATTATTAGAGGAAGATAGGCTGGGGGGTGGGGGTGGGGGGGCAAAAGAAGGTTGAATTCTAGGTTAGAGAAAATGGGAACTAACCAGTAAGTCATAGATATCTGTCAATATTTGTTTTATTTTCTTTTGTTTTAGATTTCTTTTCTTTGAGCTTTCTGCCTTGCTCTGTTTTCTCTATCTTCACAAATATTCAAGTGGACATATTCCACAGCAAAAGAAGAGGGATAACAATATTAGCAAGGTAACTTAGAAAATAACACTATGGAGAAGGAAGGAAAAAGATTTTATCCACACTAGCAAATATTATAAAGAAATCTGTAGAACAAGACAGCTTATGCAGAAGACCCAACATCCACACAATGTTTGAGGGGATTTCCTGAGGTAACATCTGGTTTGGTACTGTGAACTGAACATAAATTTGTGGCTGGAGGATGTTAAATGTGCTCCAGGAATACATCTTTCAGTTTATTTTCACCTGACAAAAATAAATAAAAAACCAAACCAAAACAAACCAAAAACTTTGTGTGTTCAGTCATCATTCCACAATGTGAGTAAATATATAGCAAATGGGGACAATCGAGAATTTCAGTTTAAAAGCACACTCTGGTCTGAACTAAAATAGTACATGCATGAACCCAAAGAGTTCTCTCTGTGTGTATGTTTTAACAACAAAAGGAAGAAAATTAAATTGTTATTGGCATAGGACAGAGCTGTCAGCTTTTTTATCATCTTAATAATTCTTATCACAAGTATTCACTATGGCTAATCTGAAAAAAAAAAAAATAAAGAAGAAAAAAAAAGGTCATGGCTTTAGCAAGAGGATACAGTCATACCTATGCCCATACCTTGAGACATGACCCTATAACTAGATATGGGGGTTTTATGTCAGAGCTGTTGCTTAAAGAAAAAAATAATAATTTCCTGTGCTTTTAATTATAAATTATTAAGCACTGTTCCTTTGGCTCCTTTTCCTCTGAACTGACTCCATAATGAATGGAATCACCATGTTCAAACACCACCAGCTGGGGTGACCAAGGCAAAGGAGTGATCTTGGTTGTTACTTTTTTTCTAATGCTAGAACAAGCAACAGGGTGTTTGAGATCTCTGCAGATATTCCCAGGTGGATCTATGTTGGGACCCATCTCTGCTGCCCAACACACACACAGAGTACCTGCGGCCATGGATCTTCCTGCAGAGGTGTAGAGATGAGCTTCCCACTACAGCAGCATGGAATAATTAGCCAGGGAACAGTCGTTAGGGCACTCAGAATTGTTCATGCTGTATGACAATTATTTATCTGGTTAACAGGTAAATAGTTTTTTTTTGTTCTAGCCGTGGCTATTATTCTTCCCTTCTTATCTAATTCTCTTAGATAAGAATTTCTGATACAGAGATACACTCCTTGAGATGCTGAGTAGATTCCTATCAAAAAAATTGGAGTTATATGACAATGCCCTTAAACAGACATAATAGTGAAACAGCACCATCATTATCTGCAAATCTTATCTCCAGGCAGCTCTGGAAGCCAAACTTTGTTGTCTTTGCTTATAACTGTTTTTATCTCTTTTCAGCTCCCATCATTTGGTACTGCTATCATTGCCGAGCTAAACTTTTATAAAATTTTATCTTGTCTGTCAGCTCAGTAGGGAGAGATCAGGACATACAGAGATCTCAAAGAAATTTTAACCATATGGCTGCATAACGATCATGACCTCAGTTTCAGATTATAGAAGGTAAGATTTCACTACAAAACCAGAAATAATATCTTCTTATACTCGTAAGAAACACAAAAAGTGTAATTAAATCTTTTTTTTCTATTTTGAGGAGCAAAGTATTCAGAAGAGGCTGAATGTGAGAGGCATGCAGATATATATTCTTTATATACAGAATAGAACTTTTTCTTGTTTATTTTTACTATACCAAAATGGGATGGTAGTCAATAAAAATCATATTCATACAGAATTAGTGCATTTTGAAAATGTTATTTAAAAGAAAATAAACCAAAACCAGTCAATGAAAGACAGAAAGTACAAGGTCAAATTATTTTATTTTGTACTAGAAAAAGTCTTGGTTAACTCTGAAACAGATCTAGGCTCATGCAGAAAAAAGAAGTTGATGTTTCAGACAAATGGCAGATTTTATTTTTTTTTAACTTTAGTACATTTAACATATAATAAAAGTTTTAGATGTCACTGCCAAAAGTATTGTGTAAAATTCTAAAAGCCCTAAATCCTTGCAAATATATAGGGCAGAAAAATCATGACAGATGTCATGGTAATTTTCTGATCTTGTTGTCTGCATAGCTGACATTTACATAACCAGAGATCTTTTTGGTGTCCATGTAGAGTTCATGATGCTATTTCATTCTTTTAATGAAACAATGAAAAACTATAGGAATTCTGAGAAGGCTATCAGTTACCCCCAGCCAAAAGGCAAAAACATTTTTAATGTCCACAAATCAGAAAGATTAGTCAGTTTAGGAGAAAAAAAGTGTGGTGAGTTGACCATGGCTAGCTGCCAGACCCCCACCCAGACACCCTCCCACTCGTCCTCCTCAAAAGGACAAGGTGAGAAAAAAAGATGAAAAAAAGCTTGTGAGTTGAGATAGAAACAGGGAGATCACTTGCCAATTACCATCTTGGGTAGAACAGACTTGTCTCAGAGAAAATTAATTTAATTTATTGCCAATTAAAAATAGAGTGGGATGATGAGAAACAAAGACAAAAACTAAAACATCTTCCTCCACTTCATCCCAGACTCAACTTCACTCCTTCAGTCCTGACACACATTTTCCCTAAGGTGCCACCAGCTTGGCCAATGTGCTCAGTTGTGCCCTGTGGTGGGTTTGTTGGAGCAGGCTGTGTGTGGCATGGGGCAGCCCTGGCCTCTTAGAGACCACCCCTGCAGCATCGCACCCTTCCCCACTACCAAAACCTCACCACATAAATCCAGCCCATAAGGCTTTCAACATTATTGTAATAGGCAAAAATATTGTTTGGTGAAACTTTATTCAAAGCATAAACAGCTCATCACTTGCACCCATATTTCTTCAACTCCTCTTGATAACAGGATAGCCTAAAAGAGCCATCTTCATGAAGGATTTAAACAGCAAACTGTTTTAATTGGGGACTTAATCAGAATTGAGGGTATTTGATTAGAATCTTCTGAGAAGAATCCATTGCTTGAGGGAAAACTGTGGTTTGGTTATTTAGAAGACTGAATAGTAAAAAATAATAAATACATACTTAATCCTTTGGAGTGTTTGCAGAATGAGAGAACAGATGGAAATGAGATCTAATTTGCATAATCTAGCAACCTAATTTACTCCTGCATTTTATGTGCTTAGATTATACATATATTCTAGGTAACAGAGGCCAGAGATTTATCCTGAGTCTGAAGCCAGGTATCAGACTGGCTCAAACTCACGCTTCGTATGCCTAGGATGCTTATTATGAATTTTCCTGGAGACAACTTTCTGGAGTCAAGTAGTGAGCTAACAAGCAATGAGATGATTAGGAGTTAGCTACTGACCTCAAATCCTCTTCATAATTGTCCTGGTTTTGGCTGGGATAGAGTTAACTTTCTTCCTAGTAGCTGTGTTTTGAACTCAGTACGAAAATAATGTTGATAACACACTGATGTTTTAGTTGTTGTTATGTAGGGCTTACACTTTTCAGCTTCTCGTACTCTACTGACTAAGAAGGCCGGAGATGCATAAGAAGCTGGGAGGGGCCACAGCCAGGACAGGTGACCTAAACTGACCAAAGGGATATTCCATACCATGTGATGTCATGCTAAGTATATAAACTACAAGAAAGCTGGCTGCGGGTGGGGCGCTGCTCAGGAACTGGCTGGGCATCAGTTAGTAGGTGGTGAGCAGCTGCATTGTGCATCACTTATTTTGTATGGTTCTTGTTGTGATTGTTGTTGTTGTTGTTATTATTATTTTCCCTTCCTTTTCTGTCCTATTCAACGGTCTTTATCTCAACCCATGAATCTTACTTTTTCCTATTTTTCCCAATTCTCTCCCCAGTCCCAATGGCGGGGTCAGTGAGCAAACAGCTGCGTAGTATTTATCTGCCTGGCATGTTAAACCATGACAATAATTAATTTACCACTGTAGATAAAGCCAGATGTGACCTCCATATTGAAAGTAAAAAATGATCCTGCAAATGATCTCAAGTATTGGTTTACAGTTGTCTACATTGTTTATTATCACTTTTTTTGTCGTGGTTTTGTCTCCTTCAAAATAGTATTCACTTGAAAAATATTTGGTCACACTTCAAAGGGATAACATTGGCAATGAAAGAAGGAGGGAGTTTAACCATAGAAAAATTGTCATTAAATGCCAGTTGGCTTCTGAACCACAGAACATCCTCTGAGGATCTTAGTTTCACAGTATAAACCACAATGACAGTATAATGGCAAAACCTGCCTAACCTTTCAGTGTCAAATACCTTAACAAACTCCTGTGATGCCACATGGCTGAAATTCACTGAAGCCGTGTATTGTTCAGGAAAACAGTCCTTAGACAGAAATAATGTCTAGATTCATCAAATTATCTTTCCTGGCTATCTTTCACAAATAGGACAGGTAACTGCTTCACTTTGGAATGAGGGATGTTCAAGTTCAGAGTTCCTTTGAACAAGAAAGTGAACTCATACTGATCTCTGAAGCTCAGTGTACTTCCTAGAGTATGTCAATTATGATATGTAGCCATTAATAAAATCCTCTAAGTTCTATCTCAAATTCTGCAAGAATGGGAATTTCCTGAAAAATCCCAGTTTTAAGATGATCTCTTGAGTCATAAGCATGTGCTGCAGTGGCAAAGTGTATCAGACGTTAAAACATCTGAAGTCTGCCCTCTGTCTTTCCCAGTTCATCAGTAAGCAAATTTAGAAATTTTACACTGTCTTTACATATCACATTCTCCCAAATCAAAAAGCATACACATACAGCTACAATTGTTAAAATTACTCTTGCACAAGAGCAACATGAGCTTATTGAAGAACTTGTGCTGATGTAGAAAACAGAAGGTTGCTTCTCTTAGATAAAAAGTATGAAACCTACCAAGAAAGGAAAGCATAGGAAAGATTTGACTTTTCTTTTTTTTTTTTTCCTCCCCCCGCCACTTATTATCTTGCTAAGAGTTAATGAAAAGACACAATAATTAATGGTTAAAAATAATGAACTGATAATATTAAAGATCTAAGTGACCACTTTGTAAATAAAGGTATTACCTGCAGAAATGTAACTATTTTACTTTTTTCTATAGTAGTGCTATTCTACAGTTGAAAGCTCTTACGCGTTCTGTAAAATTTTAAATCTTTAAAGTTGTTTATGTACTTTCATCATTTACACTTCTCTTAAAAATTATTTCTCCTCAGTCAGAACTTGCATTTTTTCCAGTATTTAAGGCCCGTCATATCCTACAAGATATATACATAATGCTTGATCTATGAAATGCTGGAAACAATGGAAAGATCTCAGTTCACTTCACTAAAATGAATAAACATTAAGGTAAGGTTTTTTTCATTATTCATTTATAGAGCAGATTGCCAGATTTCTAGTCATTGAGGTCTCTGTATTCTGAATTCCTTCCAGTTATCAACATATTTTGTAATGGGACATCTATGAGTAAACATATCTTGGCAAGTGGGCTGTACCTGAAGGTGAGACAGGAAGGAAGAGCAGGCTTATTACAGGCAACTTGCTTCTCTTTTGTCTATACAGCTCAATGAGTCTGGTTATTTTTGTGTAACTTGTCTGGCTACGTAACTTGTGAACTGCTGCCTAAATTGGTATTTATACAGCTCTGCCTCCTCCAGAATCACTAAAATCAAGCAAAGTACTTGTTCATGTACTTTCAATTAAGAATGAGAGTAATCCTATTACACAAGCACAGTTAAGTATGTATCTAAATTTTGTAATGTTCAAGCCTAAGTGAGCTGTAATGTTTTCCTGAATTGTATCTGTTGTTGGTGCCATCTTTCATTTGGCATTATCATTTGTTTTTTCCTATTTTAACATCATTTGACTATATTCTGCCTATTATTCTCATTTTGCAAAATTCTTTTTAATTTTTTCTCATTTCTAAATGTAATTCCAGAATCTCCTAGTTGTGTTTCACATGCAAATTACATCAACATACTGTTTATCTGCTCTTCCAGGCTATTAATGAGACACAGTTCAATTGACAAAATCGTAGCTGACTCAATGCAAACAGCAGAAAAATAAGTTTACATTGAAATATGCAGATATCACATAACATCAAGATACATTTGCAACTGCCTTGTTTAATACTTGGAGCACATGTTATCATTATATATCACTTGTTAGCTACCTCTTCCTGTTAATTTCTTCTTTTATATACCTGTATTACTTTGGCTTATGAATTTTAAATTATACAAGAGCTCTGACATTTTTCATAAATATTGAAAATAATAAATGAATAAATAGTCTGATAAAATTATTGCAAAATGTTAAGAGAATCATATATTCACCAGGGTGATAGATTTGTTTTTATAAAACTTTTTTCCCTGTTATGTGAAATGTTATTTTAAAATAAACTGAAAACTTCAAAGGACACAAAGCATATTTTATGTTCCTCAAAAGATGCTAGGAAATAAAATGTAGAATTTGTTTAACTGAAGTGATTCTTGAAGTACTCTTAAGAACGATTAGGAGTAAGCAAAAGATTAATTGTGCAGAATTAATCTCCAGTTAAGAGATGTGGGTTTATTACTGTGTTAGATGCCAGGGTGCAACTTTATCTTAGTGCTACTTCAACAGAATTCACTGATTTCAATGTCATCTTCTAATTGTCTTGCAAGCATTATTTTACCAACAGAACTGTGCTGTATGGAAGCAATTATTGTTCCATTTGGTAGCACAGACAACATAATTTTCTGTACACCGCCTACAGCTTTAATGAACAAGGTCTATTGCAATTTAAATTAACACAAATTTTACTTCATTTTCCCCATATTGAATCAAAGCTTTATTTTTCATCTTCTGAAAAGGTCTATTCAGTATTAATATATGGTTGACTAATATCCATGATTCTAGATGATTTTCCAACCATTTTTAATACATATCAGCTAGACCAGATTGCCCAGGGCCATGCCCAATTGAATTTTAAAATATACTCTAGGGAGTAGAAATGGAAATTATAGAGAAATGTTGCCTTGCTGGGCAACCTGTTTCAGTGTTTGACACCCTCAAAATAACCACATATTTCTTTGTGTTTAAGCACAGTTTAATGTATTTCAGGGTATACCCATTGCTTCTTGTCCTCACTCGGCACCACTGAGAAATGTTTGACTCTGCCTTGCTTACACCTCCCTTTCCTCTCTGAGCTTTCTTTCTTAGCCTCTCCTCATATGGCAGATGGTCCAGCCCCTTTACTCCTAACTCTTTGGAATGGACTGAAAAAAAAAAAAAAAAAAGAAAAAAAAGGATGAAAAGAAAAATGCCCATAGTCCCCATCATCTAAGTCTCCATGTTTCATAAGCCTATTATTCATTATGGGCTGTGTACGTCCTGTGACCCTTTTTACATGTGGCAATCTTTGGTTTGCTGTAAAGAGTTGAGAATTTTCCTTAAACAATCTCCTCTGTAGCCTATGCTCCCACAAGGACAAAGGTAACTTCACAGTCTGGGGTGGGTCTATCTGGCCTTCTATTTCTTGTTTTCATTTGAAATGTTATCCTACACTCCTCAAAGAAACAAAACTGCTCCTGAAGTAAGTGACTGTGCCTGAAGTGAGGTATATGCACACGTTCTCCCACAGACATGTTTTGTTTCAAGACAGGAAATATTTTAGCACTGACAGCTGCAGATGGAAGCATTAGGTATTCCTTACATGCCTGACAACCTTTCCCCTCAAGCTGAACTAATCCTCCTGCTGTCTTTCCTTGGGAGATGTTCTTCTGGGACCTGTCAGGTGACCTTACAAAGTGTTTTCTAAGCTGGGAAAAGACTGGAACTGTTTGTAAGTCTTATCATCACACACTGGAGATTAATTTGGTTTCTTAAATCAGAAAAGCTTCCACCATTTCTTTCCTAAGCTTGAAACATTAGGCTTCTGTTGGATCATTTGAATTTGCATGGCACATCTGTGTTAAATTTGATGCCCTGCACAAAAAAGAGTCATGGTAATTATTAAAGCCTGTGAGTAGTAGCTGCTTTTTGAAATGTCTTGTTATTGGAGTTTCAATGTGAAATAAATTTGCATTATTCAGAATAGCCAAACCAATATTTTAATGCAAATAGTGTGAAAACAAACAAGTTATATTCTTTTTCTCCCTGGTGGGACCTAGTTTTCTAAACCAACCATGGTATACACATTATAATTTTCAGCAGACTGACACTTTGAGTGGGGGACTCAATTCACTCAGGAACAGTAGAACTGTCCAAGTAAACATATTTCTCTTCATTGATTACAGAGAGTGACTGTATTTTAACAGAGATGCCTCAGTTGATTAAAGCACATTCAAACCTGAAGGCCAAAAAATTGTCCAGTTTTAACAATTTATTTTGATTGCTCTATAAACTACATCAGTACGCTAAGTGAAAATATTTTTGCTCCTTTCAGAGACTGACTTGCGGCCACTGAGAAAAATCAATGGAGAATCTGACTCAAGTTACGTGGTAGTGCTTGACAAGATATAGGTAAACCTTAAGTGGCATGCATTCAGTAAAGGTCTGTTTAAATGCATTAATAAGTGCTCAGAACTGTGGCACAGTTTTAGATAAATATTTTAGAAATATATTTATTGAAGGTTTCTAGAACCTAAATAATGAGAGGAGCATACTCTTCAAAAAGAAAACGTACAGTTTTAGTACATAACTGAGCAACATTCTTGTGATAATAAAAAAGTCTGTGCTTTCCTAAGTATTCTTCTTTTTGTTTATATTTTTTAGAAAATGTGTATTTATGCAATAGTGTTTTGTGAACTTTCTGCCCATTTGTGCATTTACAAATGGTTCTCCTCAGAGAACTTTAATAACAGGAAACAGTTGAGGTGCTTCTTCTAATTAACTCAAGGACTTTTGAAGTTTTACTGTTTTGTTGTAAAGATTATTATTTTATAGGTTTTTTTTTTTTAATTGTAGTAAATACAGCAGTTAAGATAAAAAGTACACAAGCAATCTACCTTAAAATTTAGAGAACCATTAATCAGCAATTTTTCTAACCACTTTTACCATTTCCAGTAAAATTTTTATGTTGCTCAGAGTTAGATGTTGTCCACAGGAAAAAGGCCAAAAGGAACCATTTAGTTACTGTGCTTATATACTGTTTAGAATATAGATACCATAAGTGGTGTCACATTCCATTTCCAACATAAGAAAAAGATCCAAAGCTTCAAACCACTTTGCAGTGCTATTGAGTTCAGACTGCTGGATTTGTTTGTTGTTCTTTGAACTGCTGAAAATTAATAGCTAAATATTCAACTTTGAATTGATTCATTGGCATTCATTTGCAGACTGCATTGCATGACATACTGGTAAACACATACAGGAAAACCTTATAATATATGTTTTTAAAAAGGGCTTTTTTTGATTGTAAACTACTTACAGTATCCACTATGTAAAATTAATTGATACTAAATCCTTCAGGGTTATATAGCACTTCATTTATGAGTTAGACTTATCAAAAAGAATTATCATTTGAATCAATACATTGTGAGATACCAATATATGTAGTGAAAGAAAGATGAAAAAAATCAATACAAATGGACAAATATAACATGTCATGGTAATATTAAGGTACTTACATACACCAGCATCTTTCATTTCTTAAACTATGTATAATTTCTATATTCTTCTTATGCATGCATGTAGTAATGGAAAGACAGGAAGGAGAGAGGGAGGGAGAAAAAAAAAGAAATAAGAAAAATTCTGTAAAAAAATGTAAAATGTCATTATCATGATGAAAAGTAGCTTGACAGGACATCTTTAATTTTCTTCACAGGTTTCCATGAATGTTTATCAATCAAAAAAGTTTGTGTCAAAGCATTTTGAGAACCTGAAACTTCCACAGAGTTGTTCTGACAAGAAGACAAAGAAAATACAAGCAAATATCTATTTCACTGCTATCCAGTAATTATCTGTCTCTGATATCTGCTATTGTCTGGAACACAATTTAAGTTCCAATGTTAGTTGTTTAAATGTGAATAAAACTTTTATCTAGTTTAACAGATCCATCCACTATATAAAAATAAGCTTGACAAAGTTGACAAATTTAATATAATTTTCCCAGTATATGTACACTTTGTGAAAATCAGCCAGCAGAAGATTTTGTGTATTGTGATGCAAAAGGAGATATTGTAATGACTACTTCTGCTAGGTCCATTCCGCCATTATGTAGTCTTTTTTTTTATTTTTTCATTTCTTAATTAAGACAAATTTCATAAATTTTATCCTATTGTATTCCAGTTTTTCCTTGTATAAAACGGAGGGAATCTTTTGATTAATTCATTTATTTTTATAGCATGAGTAGTGTGTGACAGAGTACATATATGGTCAGGGAGAGCTATTCATCACTCACACCTTTAGCCAAAAATACAGTTTTGAGAAAAAGAAAAGAGGATGGAAAAAAAGGTCAACCTAAACTTGACTTCCATTTCCTAAGTGGTGAGTTTTACACAACTACAAAGGCCATGGAAAAGAAAAAGATATCAAAATAATCAATTTATCTGTTAACTTAAAATCTTTGTTCTATTATTCTTAAAGTGTCTAATTAGTAACAGAAAAGCATGAAGATGTAAACTTCAAGTGAGTCAGTGAGTCTTGAAATTTCTTGTTAAATACTGAGGTATTAAAACTACTCATCTGTTTCTTTAGAATGTTTTTGGTTTTTTTTTTTGTTTATTTTTTCCGAGGAATTTAGAAATCTATGTGAATAAAATTATGTTCATTGGTTTTTTGAGTCATTATTTAGCCTTTTGTCCAATAACTTCCAATTCACTCTCTATCCATAGCATTTTCAGATTAGAAAAAGAATTTTATCTTTTTTTAACTAAAATGTGATATGCCTTAAATATTTCAAAGACACTGTATAACCAGATTTAAATATTAAGTAGTAAATTTATATATATATATATATCTCAGAAACTAAAAATTCTGTTTTAAAGATCAAAGCCTTTTTGGGTGTTCACAGAATCACAGAATCACAGAATGCTAGGGGTTGAAGAGGACCTCTGGAGATCATCTCATCCAAATCCCCTGCTTGAGCAGGTACACCTACAGAAGGGGGCATAGGACTGTGTCCAGACTGGCTTTGAATATTTCCAGGGAATGAGACTTCACAACCTCTCTGGGCAGCCTGTTCCACTGCTCTGTCACCCTCAAAGTGAAGAAGTTTTTCCTCATATTCAGGTGGAACTCCCTGTGTTCCAGCTTGTGCCCATTGTCCCTTGTCTTGTCCTTGGGCAACACTGAAAGGAGTTCATATGCATCTTCTAAAAAAGCCCACATGAATCAGTTCTCTCACATACAAAGCTTGTGAGTAGTTGATATATTTAGATTATTTGTTTAAAATTGTATTTTTTTTTAAATACAGAACATTTTCTTCCTTTTTTTCCTAGCACTGATTAGTAGTGCCTAAGACATAGTTACCATTAATAAATAGTTTAGTTTTACCTCATTACTGCATACAGACCTGGAATTTAGATAATACTCATATTGAACAGTTTGAAGAGCTTATTTTCAGAAAGCCTCTAATACTAGTTACAGATAGTCAACTTTCATTTTCTTTAGAACCAAGGTGACTCAACCAAATTACACAAATCGGGAACTCTTTTGAAGCGCACTCTGCAGACATTTTACAATTTTTCTTGTTCTCTGTTTCCTTTTGCCTACACTTGGTATAATTTCTGATCAGTAGTTCAGGGAACAATATTACTATATCTTGTGTTTTGAAGTAGCTAACAACTGGGGAAAAAAAGAAAAAATAAAGAGAAATTTTTCTGTCTAGTCACCTTGAAACATTCTTTGTTATATCTTGTCATATGAAGAAGGAAAAGAAATTTTAACATCATCTGTTTCACCAGTTTTGGGACATTTAGCATTTTAACATAGGTCAGGACTAAACTCCTGGAAAAAAATGCCAGTGTTTTAAAATATAATTTTAAAATAACAACAACATAAAAAGAAGTACAAATACCATGAAACTGTATTGCTAGTATTGAATATTATACAGAATTCACTCTATCATTCTTGCCTGGATCACTTAGGAGGTGATTCATATCATCTGACTACAATCATTTAAAAAGCAGGCATCTCATGTAAGCTCTGCAAACAGTATTATTTAATAGGTGTCCAATAAAACACTGCTATTCCAAATATATCAGAAGGTCATTCAGAAACAAATAAAACAAATAAGTACATACTAAAACCTCAGACAAACCACATAAAGGGACATATGCAGCTGTCATATAAATATAATCATCACGATCTGCCTTCAGACAAAGACAGGACTTTGCCTTCAAATGTTGTTAGTGACTAATTAAATTTTTCAATGAAAATGTTAAAATTCTTAATTTTTAAATAAATAAAGTTATTTTTATTTAAGTGGTAGTTTCATATTTATTACCATCTTTCTTATGAAAAATTGTTTCTGGTTTCATACAAGCAAGAGTCAGACTTACCCTGGAGCATAAAAAAACCTGAGGAGCATTAAACAACCCTTGTCTAAAACATGAGTCACCCATTGTCTCCTATGGCTGCCCTCCTTTAATAAATAAACACTATCAAGAATGTCAGTATTCCAGTAATTTAAGGAAAAAACTATTTAAATTTTCTCCTGTTTTTAAATAAAACTGATTCTGACATGAAGACTATAACCTTTCAAGAATAGGTTAAAGGTCTGTTCAGTTTCCCCCTTAATCCATTAACCATAACTCAGTTATGTAGCATAGTAATACTTGACATATAAGCACCAAAGATCCTAGTCAAAAATAGAAATTTAAATTCTGTCTTGCTACTTTGTGCTGAAGCCTGCATCTTAAACAAATAAGTTCATTTTTTTGAGACCTCATGAAAATCAAAAAGTCAGAAGAGTAAACTTTTATCTTGTAAGCAAATCTGGAATTTTTGTAGGAAGTATCACATACTTAGCTGGTTTGACTTTGAATGTCTTTGAATATAATCTCTTTAAAAACTTTTCAGTGTTTCCTGTTTTTTGGAGACCCTTTTGCAATAGCTGGTTGGTATCCATATACCCCTTTGTATCTTTCACATACACTTGAAAATGACTGGTAATAATTTTTAAGTATGTTTGAAATAGACAATATTTTTTTTTTCTATTTAACATCCAGCAGAGCTACTATTAATTGTTTTTCTGATTTGTGACAGTTAAGAATTCTATCTCTATATATGTGTGCTTCAGTGAAGCTTTAAGGACTGTAAGATCCTACACTTTCACCATTAACAATATTCCAGAAACAGTTCCACAACACACACACAAAAATGATAGCACTTCCTTGTCAAGGATTGAACTCACTTTGCCCTGGGAGTACAGAGACAACTATCATCCTAAAACCGGTGACTTTAAAATGTTCCTTATTGTCCCCCTCGCTCTCTTCAGCTGTTTCCCTTTTATTTCCCCCTCTCTTGAGACTCTCCTGAAACAGAGAGTTATGTATATATATACAAATATCTGGTGCAGGAGGTCTCACTGGTTTTCATGTCCAATAACACATTTACAAGGAGGGAAGCTCTTTTTACTGGAGGGAAAGGCTCGAATACAAGACAAGGCAGGAGGATGCCCTGGAAGGAAGCTGGGTCTCCTGGGAAGTGGAAGAATATGAATAGCATCTTGAATGCTGGTATTTTGTTTTTTTCTTGTAAATCTGCACATCTCTCTTGTTTGCCTGTGAGGAAAATGTAATTGCTTTTTAAAAATTATTTTGCCAGGTCTCTGTGCTCTTGCTTTGACTGTCACTGTTCTATTCACAATGGGTGAATAGAAACCAATATGATCTGAACTTAGGATTGAGGATATGTAAGATTTGAGATTAAGAGATACCTTCCCTAGACACCCACCAAAACACCTAAGGTCATGTAGGGTTGTTCTTAAGGTTCCCCTTATAAAAAAGAACATTTGTAGAAGATAAAGGGTAGTTAGATTTCATTGCTTATTCAATGATTACTGAAGAACATATGTCCAAACCCCTTCCCACTTTCTGCATCCTTCAGGATGTGGGTAACCTTTATAGATACATCATTGTGGAGTTTTCAAACTGACATGAGTAGAAAGACAGGCATTTGTTTGTGTAACTGATAGTGTATATCAGACTGAATATTCTCTGGCTCTGATGTATTATTTTTATCAGGAGATACTAATCTAATGTATGATGTAAAATCTTGCAACAAGGAAAGAAAAGTTGCAGGTAGATAGAAACAGTTATAAACTCCATATCTACAGCCCTGTTCTCCCAGGTTTTTTCAGGGTTGTTTTGTTTTGTTTTGTTTTGGGTGGTATTTGTGCATGTGTGTATGTGAGTGTTGAGGTTTAGCCCCAGTCAGCAACTAAGCACCACACAGCCGCTCGCTCACTCCCCCCACCCCTGTGGGATGGGGAGAGAATCGGAGGAGCAAAAAACAAGAAAACCTTTGGGTTGAGATAAGAACAGTTTAATAATTACAATAAAATAGAATAGTAGTAATGATTAATAATAATAATAATAATAATATAAAAAGAAATAATGAGAGAGAATAAAATGAAACCCAGGGAATAAAGGGAAAAGGGAAAAAAACCACAAGAGCTGCAACCGCTCACCACCCGCTGACCAACACCGCCAGTTCCTGAGCCGCGATCGCTCCTTCCGCCGGCCAACTCCCCCCAGTTAATATACTGGGCATGACGTCACATGATATGGAATACCCTTTGGCCAATTCAGATCAGCTCTCTTGGTTGTATCCCCTCCCCTCCCGGCTTCTTGTGCACCTGGCAGAGCATGGGAAGCTGCAAAAGTCCTTGACTAGTGTAAGCACTACCTAGCAACAACTAAAAACATCAGTGTGTTATCACTTTATTTTCATACCAAGTCTAAAATACAGCACTATACAAGCTACAGTGAAGAAAATTAACTATCCCAACTAAAACCATGACAGTGTGTTAAGGACATTATATTATGCTCATACCAGTTTCCTTGTACAACATCTGCAGAAAATTTAATGAGATGAGCAAAGGAAGTTTCAGTAACAGCCTTCAGTTACCTTCAGTGGCTTATTGAGGAGAGGCACTATTCACACCATTCCAACAGAAAAGGGAAGAACAACAACCACTGCCTCAGCTGGTCATCCCTTGTAGACTAATAAATGAAAATACCAGAACCATTCACTTACCATTACTCTGGTTGTGAGGCAGTGGTGGGGTTCACCATGCATGGTGCCATTACCATATCATCCATGCGTGGTGTTGTTACTGCCTCATGAATCTATACCTTTTGTTCAATGAGTGAAAGGGATTCGGTCTGTTCTCATGTTAGGTGATATGCACGGGTCATTCAAACAGGACTGCGCTTGGGGCTTTGGGCCTGGGAACAATATGCTATTTGGTGATGTAGATATGTGGGAGATTTGTCCTGCAGCTGTAATAGCAAGAGATGTACCCTCAGAGGTGTAGCGGCTGTCACAGACCAGTGATATACAATATCTCTTGACAAATTTGAGTCAAATGATAGTATTGCTTGAGAAGGCACCATAACTGCCCTTCAATTGGATTTTAAAACCCCAAATAAAAAGCTGAGCATATATCCAGCCTGTATTCTTGAATACCATTTCTGTAGGCTAAAAAGATGTCCTTATATAGGATAAAAAGATGTTCTTGGATGTGCCTTCACAGTGATGTTCTGTTGGACCTGGCAATGGGGGCCCTGGAGCATTATCACAGGGCATGCACACCTTCAGGTTCTCCTCATGGTGAAGGACAGCCTTCATACACTGGTGCTATGGAGGAGAGCTACTGGCTTGTATTCCCAACCAAAGTTTTCTCCATGTAACATATATAACTCTGCCATGCTGCCTCATATGTGGTTCCAGATCTTTCGTCCTGTCTCTTTCTATATAGCATTGCTGTATATGTTAGCAAACTCTTGATACTGCCAGAGGATTATCCTCCCACATGAGAAATTCTTAGCTTTTTTTACAGTGCTGATGTACAAGAACTATCATTTCCTTGGGACTTCAGGTTACTTCCCTTTGAATTTTCAGAACATTAGAAAAGATTCCCATTGGAATTGCAGAAACAAGAATATGAACTAGAAAAGAAGAAATAAAAGGACAACGGCATTAAAACCAAAAAAGAATAATAAGTGGTTTAGAGAGGACGATAGTAATAAAAAGTAAGTCAGGATTTTGCCCAAAATAGTAACTGGCCAGCCTGAATCCAATAAGGCCTTACTGAAGGGCTAGAGAACTAGAGCAAAGAAATGCACAGCATTTGTGAGAAAACCACACACACACACAGAGCCATATTACTACACTCAGTCCTGAAGAATTGGCTGATAGGTCAAAGGGTTTTTGAAAAGTCAGGTGCCTGAACAGGCACAGGCAGAGAAAGAGAGCTTGGACCACAGGGGAAGCCCTGGCTTTTGGGGCAGGCAAGAACAAGCAGCTCTTTGTGTCTCAATTCTGACAATCCCACAATGAATCTGGAGACATTCCCACACTAACAGTCCTTTCTTCTCTCTCTATGAGATCTTTGAGTTTTTAGACAGTCCTTTGCCATTGGCCTTCACTTCCTGAACTATATACTGCACTATGTTGGAGGATGTTACTTTCCCAGGTTGCAGCACGTGCCTTATTTCATTGCTCAGGTGGTTTTTTTCCCCTTCTTTAATGGCTTCTTTTTCTTATTATATTGAAATCAATCTTTTCCCCATATGTCAAGGCAGTGATGAATACACTGTCATCAATAGTTCCGGAGCCTCTGCTTTCAACCTTTTCCTACTTTTAAAGCCTTTACTGTCATTCCACACTCAAACTGTATATCATTTCAAGAGACGTGTATAGAACTCATGTTCATCCAGTCAGTTCTCATAACAAGGTGATCACAAGTCTAAGAGGCAAAGAGTGGGGCTTTGTAAAACAAATGGCTATTCACTTGCAAAAAAAATAAAGCAAATGGCAATACTGTTTCTTCTAGGCCACTGTGCAACAATGGAACAAGGAGAAAAGTTGTGTGGAAAGAAAAGGAGAGAACATCAGCAAACTGAACAAACTTAATGCGCGTTCTTTATGTAGCACAGGAACCACTTCAGATATTATCAGGGCTCTGAGGAGTTTTAGAGTCCTGTAGGCACATGCATGGGAGGAACACGGTGAAGTATTTCATAGTGGTGCAGTCTACAAACTGGTTAAAAACCTAACGACTCCACTGAGTTTTGGAGTCCTGGAACAGAGTTGCTGTTTCAAGTTGCTTCAAAAGGAACTACTTTATCAAAGCTGCTCAAAAACTGAACAAACAGAAGCAAACGCAAGCAATAAGAGGATTTGTTTCAGATCTGCACTGCTGCTCCAAAGCAACAGACTATTGTACAGAAAGCCTATGTTGAATGCACTCTGACTCCCATATAATAGGAACTCAGTCGCCTGGCTAACCAAGTGGACTCCATGCAGACTCTCACACTTAGATGTGAACAGGCTGAAGCTGAATACAGGACAAGTTGATGTGAACATAATAATGTGAATGTAGGTATCAAGTGTCACTTGAGATGCCTAGACTATCACAACATACTCCAACTGCTCCACCAGAAGGTCATGAATCTCTCATGAGCCCTTTGTTACATCTGCCACATTTATGATTCTTACATACCCATATGTTTCTTAAGTGCCATCACTTCATAACTTAAGGAGATGGAACATAATAAAGAACACTAATTTCTGAAAAACCCTTCTTGCAAACAGGTATTAATGTTTTTTCTAAGTAGCTGAAAATAATAACCTTCTTACTGATATATTACTCCTACTGATTAAAGGAGAAAACTTTTACGAGACACATAGGAATCTATATTTCAAAGTGAAAAAAAGGTCAAAGAAGTGTCAGAGAGGAGTAAGAGAATAATTAGGGAAAAACATTTTTATATAAAGCTACAACTATAATTATAAGTAAATATGTTAAAAAAATGTGTGTATATTTAAGAATATTAACTGTTACTTAGTTTCCATTATTCACTTAACCAGACAGAGTTAGCGAATTTTCAACTGCATAGTGCTTTAACTCAAATATTTTTACTCAACTAAGAGGATGAAAATTAGTAAATCAGTCACACTGATTTGTTCATCATTAAAATAAAATCTAAAGAACCTAATTAATTTGTGTTTCTAAACAATAGCTGGGTTTTCCATCTGCTTTTTTTGAAAGTAGTTTCATTGGCTGATTGCAATGGCTTACAAAGAGGTATGTTGGCAAGTAGCTCTAGGTCTCTAGATTGTGTTATCAGAAACACTGCCTGGAATTTAAGGCAACCTCTGTTTGAGTGGAATTTTCCCTAGCAGTGTGTTTTAAGCCAGTAAGCTGTTTATGCCTCCAACCAGGTCATCCATCATTAACAGCTTGAAACTGTGTTCCCATATTGTATACTGTTTAGAGGAAAACAATTGCTTCTTTTTTTCTTGTGTGAAGTAAACGATTGTTGATTCTCTATGTTAAGATGTCTTTATTTTCACCTTAGGTGAAAAAAAAAATAGTTTTTTACAGCTTTTATTTCCAATGATGGAAATAAAGAATTAGGAAGCAATAGGCAGAAGTTAAAGTACAACCATATGATTAAATGAATGAAATGGCATTCTTGCAAACTGCAATCTGCCTCTGCCATATAACTCTAATGTTTTCAAATGAGCCCAGAAAATCATTTCTTTCAAAGGAGCTAGTCCTTATTTACTCATGCCCAACCCATATCCATACCCAGACTAGAAGTCCAGAAGTGCTGAGAACACACACTTGACTGAAGTCCACAAAGCTTGCATTCTGAATATTTGTGTAATATTGAAATTGTATGAAATTTTGAGTTAGCTGAAATAAATGCCATAGGGCATTTGAATTAGTGTATACCTTTTCATATATAGTATTCATCTGTCCAAATTTAGATGCTTAATTATTCACAATGTTTATGTCTACAGGGTCTGCAGTCACTACCTTCGGTTTTCTTTATAACCACTTTAGGGACATAATTTGTCTTATACCAATGCAGGTGATTAAATTAGGTCAGCTGAATTACATCCTGAAAGTATCTTCTCTGTCTTTAAAGCAAGCCTGATGTGACTAGCTCATATGTAGGCACCTGGTCTGAATATATCTATAAATAGGCGAGATAGATTGTCTCTGATGGACAGCTTTAAAGTCTGGATAATGTCACTCCAAATTTAAAAATGAACTAATGGAATTCAGTTAGGCACATTATGGTTAGTGCAATAAGAAAAATCAATGACTTAATGAAAAAATTTTTCTTCAGAGCAACAATATATGAAGTTTCTATAAAAGCAATGAAATCAGATTGTATTACCCAGGATCCCACAATCCTAGACTGAAGACTTATTCTTCGGTTTTATGCTCTATCTTTTCTTGTTATCATTGATCCACAGTCAGGTTTAAGTGAAAATTTAAGTCATTGCTCATAAAGTAAGTGTCATCAATCCTATTCACTGTATGACACTGCATGTTTGGATGAGTTCACGTAATCCCACGCTGCCTACTTGTGGGCTTGAGATGTGACCTGAGGTCTTTTGCAATCTTCCTTCTGCCTGTCTGAACTCCTAAGTTTTTGA